>BPTQ01000008.1:66191531-66248782 GCA_019973895.1 Chrysanthemum seticuspe | reverse complement strand
AGTGTTTATGATTATCAAAACATTTTGTTAACACCTTGAGAGTTTTGTTTTTCAGAAACACTCCCCCTTCACATGTGCTTATATTGTTTTAACTGAAATCTGCACAGAGAGGGTAGAGTTCGCACTTTTTGAATTGATCGACTTTAAATGAACTAGACCGATTCGAGACACGTTTACATCACTAGAGAACTAGCTTGAAATTATTACCCGTCCTGGTCAAGTCCATAGAAAGTTTTTCGAGATGGTACATGATTCCTCGTCAATTCATTGGTTTCAACTGAGTCGAGCTCTTTTGAGATTCAAACAGCGATCATTAAACCTTTTTTGATCACATTTTAATCACGTCTCCTCCCCCTCAAAAATAGCATATTCGTGATATTTTTTATATCAACGGATTAAACAATCATTTTAGAATCTTTTGGGGAGTCAAACGGATTTGATGAATTTGGAACATTTTGTTTTATACTCCTCCTTTAATAAAGCATAATCAATTAAAGGGTTTTAGAGGGAGTTATCTTGAGCACAAAAATATTTTGAAAATCTTTTTGAACAATCTTGAAAAGGTGCTCAAGATGATGATGATTTCTCACCATTTTTAAATGTAGTGCACTGAAACGTACACTTGATTTTTTCTATAAAAGCACGAGTTTTGATTTGAAGAATAATCAAAAGTCATCATTTCGGTCCGGGTTTCGTACTGATGTATACGAAAGCCATTTTATGAAGATATTTTGAGAAACGACATGTTTTGAAAAACATTAAAGAACTCTCGCTCAAGCATCTGTACATGCCCGTATCATTGTTGAATGACATTTCTAGAAACGTACAGAATATCGATTATACAAGAGACATGTCGTAGAAGAATATTTTTGGATTTTTGATTTTCTATTGTTTTTGATTTTTGAAAGATTTTATATTTTTATATTTTGCTTTTGTTGGTTTTTCAAATTTTGTATTTTGTTTTTTAAAAATATTTACAGCGAAGCTTTTTGGAAAATCATTTTCAAGAAGAATCGAGAAGACGTTCTAACTCCTCAGGGGTTAGGCTTCGCATTCCAATTCGTCGAACTAAATACTCAAACCTTTCTTTTGGAAGGGCTTTAGTTAATAGATCGGCGAGTTGGTAATCAGTCTTCACGAAGAATAATTCAACAGTACCATTTTCGACGTACTCTTTGATGAAGTGATAGCGGACTCTGATATGCTTAGTCTTTGAGTGATGAACAGGATTGCATGATATGGCTATGGCACTTTTCGAGTCACAATACAGAGGTATTTTATCGAAAGTAAAGCCATAATCTGTGAGTTGTGTTTTCATCCATAGAACTTGAGCACAACACGCAGATAGAGACACATACTCAGCTTCAGCGGTTGAAAGTGCAGTGCAATCTTGTTTCTTTGAAGACCAGCTTACTAACTTTTCACCCAAAAATTGTGCTCCTCCTGATGTACTTTTTGATGTAACTTGATCACCTGCGTGGTCCGCATCTGAAAAGGCAATTAGATTAAATCCGGATTCCTTCGGATACCAAAGTCCCATGTGAATGGATGTCTTCAGGTACCGAAAGATCCTTTTAACCTCTTTGAGGTGCAGTTCGGTAGGCTTTGCCTGAAACCGTGCTAATAAGCAAACAGCAAAATGAATATCTGGTCGACTAGCAGTAAGATACATGAGAGAACCAATCATGCTCCGATATTTCTTCGGATCAATAGGTTTCCCAAACAAATCGGCTCCAATTTTTGGTCAAGTTACCATTGGTGTTTCGACCGAGTCACAATTATCCATACCATGATTTTTCAAAATCTCAGTTGTGTATTTAGCTTGATTTATAAAAATTCCACGAGGGGACTGATGTATTTGTAAACCAAGAAAGAATTTTAGTTCCCCCATCATGGACATTTCAAATTTACTTTTCATGAGATTTTCAAAATGTTTTGAAAGATTCGGATTAGTGGACCCAAAGATGATGTCGTCCACGTAAATCTGAACAATCAAAATGTCGTTTTTGCATTTTTGTGTAAACAAGGTAGGATCAACTGTTCCTTTGGTGAAATTGTTTTGGATAAGGAAAGAGGACAGTTCGTCATACCATGCTCTCGGAGCTTGTTTCAAACCATAGATTGCCTTTTTGAGTTTGTAGACGTAGTCTGGATGTTCCATGTCTATGAAGCCTTCTGGCTGACTCACGTACACTTCTTCTTTCAGAGTTCCATTCAAGAACGCGGTCTTAATGTCCATCTGATAAACCGTGATGTTTTTGTGAGCTGCATAGGCTAAGAATATCCTGACTGCTTCAAGTCTAGCTACCGGCGCGAATGACTCTTCAAAGTCTATCCCTTCCTCTTGTCTGTATCCTTTGCCACAAGACGAGCTTTGTTGCGAATGACAGTCATTTATTCATCCCGTTTGTTCTTCCATAACCATTTAAGATCAATGACGCGAACGTCAATGGGTCTTGGAACCATTTCCCAAGAGTCATGAAGACGGTATTGGAGAAGTTCCTCCTGCATCGCTTCTATCCATGCGGGTTCTGCCATTGCCTCACGAATGTTCTTTGGCTCGATATTGCTAATTGAGCAAAGGTAAATGCATAAGTCGCAATCGGTGGCAAGTTGGCGTCTCGTCTGAATTGGCCGTGAAGGTTCACCAATAACTTGTTCAATAGGGTGGTTTTTAGTCCACTTCAGAGTAGAAGGATACCGTTCGTTAAATGTATGCGAGTTAGATGGTTCTCGTAAGCTTGAAGAAGATTCAGCTGATTCCGTAGCAAACGGGTTTTCAAATAAGTCTTCATCTAACGTTGCATCGTTTTGGTTTTGGTTTTGCTCATCAACTGCTGGTAGAACGGGTGCAATAACTGGAGTAGATGTAGATGATGTTGATGGATTTGGTGCATTGATTTCGACCGTTGTAGATGCATCTGCTGTTGGTGGTGGAGGATGATTTTGAGCGGGTGCAGCGGAATGATGGTTTGATGCATTTGTCAAAATTCCACCATAGTATTCATCGAACATTAACTCGAAGAAATTCTCCCATTCTTGTTCTTTAGGATTGTCAAACGAAGTTGATTGAGCTCTTTGAGGTACGAGTCCTGAACTGATGTGTCCAGAAGTCTTTTGTTTGGTTGAGAATAGTGACATATCGTCCCCATTCTTCTGGTAGATTGTTCAAGAACTTGATGTTGCTCACGATAGTTCTGGGTGTCAACTTGTTTCTGATCAGCTCATTCATTAGAGTGCAAAACCTTCCATAGTAGGATTCAATGGATTCTCCTGGAATAGATGTAAACTTCTCCCAAGCAGTTAGCAACTTGTTCTCTGTGTCTTGTTGACCAATTTCAGTTCCATGACAAAGTCGTCTAACACGTTCCCACATATCGAAAGCAGTTTCACAACTGTCTACAGCAGCAAAGATGTCTCTTGGTAAACCCAGTTGGATAATATGAATTGCCATGTCATCTGCTTCGACTTGCTTCTGATCCTCTTCAGAGTATTCCGATTCTTTTTTAGGACGAAAAAATGGTGGGGTGGGAGGTGTTGCATCAGCATTTCCAGGGTCTTGGACTTGTCGAGGTATGAAGGGTCCATCCTGAATGGATTTGATCATCAATTTTCCATTAGGTTTTGTCTTGATGTAACGAAGCATTCGACTTGTCCATTGAAGATAACCACCTTTTTCCAACATAGGAGGACGGTTTTTGGCACCGGCTGCATGAATGTCTTGTTGAGTTGCCATTGATGAAGGTATGATCTGATAAAGTTGATGTAGGATCGATTCAACGATAAAGGAGTTATGGTTGATGAAGATTAAGCTCGGTTGAGGTGTTTCTGAAAGTCGTACTCGTAACCTTGGTTCTTAAAGAATTTTCGCCCAAAATTTGAAATTCACTATAAAAATCAATTCTAAGGTCGTATGAAAATTTTGAGTTATGACAATTTTGACGCCAAATTTGACCCGAAAGTTTTGAATTTAGGCCCAAAAATTTGAATTTTTGACCAAAATTTTCACAGTTATGAGTAGGATATGGTTAGGCGTAGAGATTGTGCTTAGGCATAGGATTCTTAGGCATAGGATTCCTTATGCGTAGACCAGTATCTTACGCGTAACCTTAAGCTTATGCGTAGACAAAAAGTTACTCGTAAACCTTACGCGTAATTGTGAAGTTATGCGTAGAGTTACTCGTAAGCTTTTAGCTTATGCGTAAACTATGGTTAAGAACCAAAAATCCTTTACACTATTACAGCGTAAGGGATATCCACAAGTCGAAGTGTTCCACACACTTATCCAAGTGAGGGAAGCACTGAGTAACCTTTGATGCTCGAAGATTCTTAGCCAAAAAGTTATGCGTAGAAAGTTACGCGTAGGTTGACTTTCTTACGCATAAAACTAGGGTTTTGACTTTTTGACTTCTACGCGTAAGAAATTTCCAACGATTCAAATGATTTCTTTTGCACAGATAGCCTTAAAAACACTCGAATAACCCAAAAATGTTGACCTTTTTCACCCAAAGTGCTTAGAAAAGTTACGAGTAGAAATGACCAACGAACCAAAAACGAGTTTAAAACTTAACCAAAACGCGTAAAGCTTCGAAATTTTTGCAAAAAACTGAAACTTTAGCACCAAATAAACCTTAAACCACAAGAATCTTGAATTTTTAAGTGCAAAAATTAAAGCTTTAAGCGTGACAAATATGACTAACGAGAGCCTTTACGCGTAACCCTTCAAAACAAACACAAACACTCCTAAACCATTGTTTGGCGATTGATACCAATTGTAGGACCACTACGATATCAACCTTATCACTTTACCAAGCAAACCCAACACACGTAACCCAAGTTACGCGTATAAAATGTGAAACCCAAATACAAACAAAGCTTAGAAATAAGATGAGAAAGATGGTGACTTGATGTTTAAAACCGTGTATGTGAAGAGATAAGATAAACACAATAAAGTTGTATATTCCAAAGGAAAAACACACACATACACACTTTCAAGCACACCCCTCAAATGACCATTTGAGGGGTATTTATAGTACAAGTAACTTAAAACCCTAAAAGGCTATCCTTGGGCTTTTCGTGGGTTGGACATGGATTGGGCTTTGGATACTTAAGCTTCAAACGGCTAGCATAATCATAACGCCTAGCCATTTAGCTTAGTCCAATCCACGAGCCCGTTGACTATTCTATCATGATATCTAACACACGTTACAAAGTTCCTAATTGTGAATGACCATCACTTCTAATAAAATTATTAAGGCTAACAAGCCATAGTGGTTATAAGGCCAGGTTAAAGTGGTCTTAATTACACGATTGTAACTGCCCAACAGTACTAACTTTTGCCCAGCAGTACTAGCTTATGCCCAGCAGTACTAACTGTGCACTGACAGTATTACTACTATCAGTAGTAACTCTGCCCAGCAGTAGTAACATTACTACCAGCAGTAGTAAATACTTAACCACTATAAGAATTAGGGTGTTCAGATACCTTATGAATGTACACTCCGTGCCTTCTGACTGATTACCAGATGTGAACTAATCCCAACAGTACACTAAATTTTCCAAAAGTGCCTCCCTGAGAGCGAACGTGACATGGCTAGCTGAACTACAGAAGATTGTGTCTTGCATTCTTCCGATAGATCTAATTTTAATTTGCTTATTCAAGATTTAACTTTTATACATTAGGTCAATATTGAAATCTTCTCACATGATTGTCACATGAGACCAAATATCATCTTGAAGCTCCCATTAGAAGTGGTCTTCATCCATGACCCGAGGCATCATCAATTGACTTGGCCGACCATTAGATGTGATTCGTTGACCTTCTCCCGCAAACCACACTAGTGATTTCGTCGTTAGTATTTTCTACATCAATGCTACGTATCAACTATCAAGTACGTACGAAAGCCTAACTTTCAATTAATCACTTTAACTACAAATACATCAAGTAACCATCAACTAAAGTCAGTAAACTTTTCACATCAAATTCAATCAAGTGAAGCCTCCTTTTTTGTTTCAAGCTTAACCATATTTAGGATGTTGGGTCACTCTCTAGACACGTATCACTTTATAACTTTTCATTTAGAATCAAAATGATGCTAAGATTTCTTTCTAACCTGTTTTTACACATATCTTTTTGTTTTGTCTTTATAAAGTGATTTGATAATTTATTGAAAAATTTATTTACCTTTTCTATATTTAATGAAACAAATACTATAGTTTATCAAATAAAGTGTAACAGAAAATAATTTATTTGTCATAATATAGACACTTAATTTTATCCGATGAACCATTTTAACAATTAAACATTTTACGAAAATCTTCAAGTTATTATACGTTCTTTTAATAGACTTAAACGATTATTATATTTCTAATAACTTATATCGATAATTAACATAATTGTTCAAGTCATCTAAAATTACATAAGTGAACGATATTGACATGTTAGGTGCAAACAACATCGAAAGTGGTCAGAACAACCTCTTGAAAATGAAGCGTATTATTTGGTTTGAGTTGTATGATGGTAGATTTAAAACCTGTGGATTAGTCGGCCTAAAAGTCGAAAACCATAATTATCAAAGAAAAGAAAAAACAAAAACTATAACTACTTGTTTTGACATATTTTATGCATATCTATTTTTGTTTTATAAGATTTGCTAAACAATGCTCATTAGCAATACTTATCAGTTTGGTTTTTAAGCGGGGTTGGATTAGAATTTGGATTTGGTATGGAATTTAGATTTGAGGTAGGTTTATGAAAAAAAAATTATATTTATTTAAATATATTTTATAATGAATTTGAAATAAAATATGTTAATACAAATATCGTCATTAAACGTTATTTATATTTTTGATCTTTACCTAAGTTTTGTTAACGACAAAAGTAAATTTAATTTTTATAAAGCTTAAAGCTTGTCAAGTTTAATAGATATTAAAACAAGCTTTTTCAAACAATATCTTCATCATTTAAAAATTTAGATTGTGACTAATCATATATTAAATATGAGTCTAAGCATAATGTATGATAGTAGTTTTTAGAATGTTTTAGTTTCTTAAAAACTAAACATTACTTATGTATTTGCATATTTCTAAAAATAGAAAAACAACACATGACATCATGTGATGCATCATGGAAATCATTGGAAGATTTCATTAGATATTTTGTGTAGATTTGTACTCTTCATATCTTACACAATCTTGCATAGATATGGTTGACTTTGGCAAGATCTTGATATCTTGTTGTCAGACCCCGGCGGCACCAAAATGTATAACGGACGGAACCCTTTCAAGGGGTCCGCCGTCCGTGGTGCCTGCTGTTGGTTTTGGCTATAAATAGCAAAGCCAAACCAAGTAGTTTTTCATCCCTTTCTATCATACTCTCATACATATCTTCTCTCTAATCTTTCTAACTCAGTTTCATATCATATTAGTGATCTCTTTTGTAGCAAAGAAGATCAAGTCACATTCAAGCTTCAACGAGAAGTTGGAAGTCTTGTTTGTTTAGTGTTGTATGATCTTGTGTTGATTCATACTTCATTGTTGTACTAAACCATCATAATCTTGTGAGTGTGAGTGGTTAGTATTTTAGTCCTCAAAATACATTGTGTGTGGGAGTGGTTGTACCCTTGGAAAGAACTCGACATTTAGCTTAGTGTAGGAAATAGTGTAAGCGAAGTGTAAAGGTTTCTCCACCGGTGAAAGGAGCTTGTTGACTAGTGAAGTTAAACTCTCGAGTGTGAGACTCGGGGAGTGGAGTAGGGCAAGGAGAAAGATTCCTTGTAGACCGAACCACTATAAACAACTTGTTGTGGTTTGATCATTTCTTTCCTTATTTACTCTTTACATATTGCTTACATATTTCATCAACATATCTAAGATCAATATCAATTGATCTTTCAATAAGTTTCAAAACAAAGTTGTTAAGTGGTAAATTATTCAACCCCCTTTCTAGTTTTCTACAATTGGTACCAGAGCCTCGTTGCTCAAGAATTTCTAAAATAATTTGTATTTTATAAACTTGAAACGATCCATGGATTCTAAAAACTTTAAAGAAGGGCAATCTATGCAAAGACCACCACTTTTTGAAACCAATTGATTTATCTATTGGAAAACCCGTTTTGAAACATATGTAAAATCAAAATATATAGATCTTTGGTTTGTTATTGTTAAAGGGGATTTTAGTTCTACAACAAAGGATATTTCTGTTGATGAACAAAAGAAATTAATTGCTAAAAATAATGAAGCTAAAATGATGCTTTATAATGCTTTGCCTAGAAAAGAATATGAAAGAATTTTTATGTGTGAAAACGCCAAAGATATTTGGGAATCTTTGATTGTTACACATCAAGGTAATTCACAAGTCAAGGATAACAAAATTGATCTTCTTGTTCAACAATATGAACAATTTGTTATCCCTGAAGATGAAACCATTTATTGTGACTTTGCTCGCTTTAACACTATTATTACATCACTTAAAGCACTTGATGAATCTTTTCATAGTAAGAACTTTGTCAGGAAATTTCTTAGAGCACTCCATCCGAAATGGAGAGCTAAAGTGACCACTATTGAAGAATCAAAAGATCTCTCAAAAATGTCACTAGACGAGCTAATCGGTAACCTCAAAGTACACGAAATGGTGATGGAGAAAGATTCGGAGATCATCAAAGGAAGAAGGGAGAAGATCAAATCCGTTGCTCCAAAAGCAAAGGCGGAATCAAGTGATGATGACGAATCTGCTCCGGTAGTGAAGATGAGGAGTATGCCATGGCCGTTAGAGACTTTAAGAAGTTCTTTAGAAGAAGAGGAAAGTTTGTAAGACAACCTCGAGAAGAAAAGAAGCCATTCCGAAAAGATTGGGATGACAAAAAGGGTAAAGGTGAAAGAAAGTGTTTTAGATGTGGTGATGCAAGTCATCTCATAGGAGAATGTCCCAAGCCACCTAAAAGCAAAACTCAACGAGCTTTTGTAAGTGGTGCTTGGAGTGATAGTGAAGATGATGAAGAGTCAAGCAAGGAAGAGATCGCTCTAATGGCACATGAGTCAAACGAGGTACATTCCGACTCTTCTTATTCTTCTATTGATGATGACACTTTGCAAAAACAATACAATTAATTGTGTGAGCTAAGTCTAAAAATAAATTTTTAAAAACCAAAAAGGAATTTTTGGAAAATGAAGTCTATGAGTTAAAAGAAAAAGCAAAACGACTAGAAAATGGAAAAGCAAATGACGATGGTTGTAAATCATGTCAAGAGCTTAATCTTGAAATAGAAAAACTAAAGCTCACACAAGATGTTCTAATTGAACATAATTCTAAATTTAAAAGGTTTAACAAAAACATCGCCCTTGCCGATGAAATATTTAAAATCCATAAAACACCAGGAGACATGAATGGGATAGGATTTAATGAGGTATTAATTCCAAAGAGTCAAAACAAAACGGCCGAAAAGGACGAACAATCTGTCAAAACTGCTGCAGTACAGCACGGACCAGACGGACCCAAAATAAGGGTTTCGTCCGTTGAACAAAATGGTGTCGTGGGTACTTCAGCAGGACAGAATGTTTGTAATACGGACCGTAATGAATTTGTCAAGGTAACAAAAAAAAACCAAGGATAGTGTTAAACTAAAACCAGCTGTTACATCAGGAGTAGGACTTGCTAAAAATGAATTTAGATAAAAAAACTACTCAACAACGATATAAAACACCTTTTGCCAAACGCCCCTTTCCTAAGAGCAACCACAACGTACAACCCAACTACCAACACAACATTTGGAATCAAAACTTTCCTAGACCATATCAAACTCCAGATTACATGTCATGGAACTCTTACCCATCGTTTCCATACATGAATAAATTAAATGGTATGTTTAACCCAAACGGACCCATGAGATATTGGGGACCAAATGCTTGAGTTATTTGCTTTTTAGGTATGCTTGAAAGTTGGATTGGAACCTGATGAATGGATAAAAGATAGTGGATGCTCACGGCACATGACGAGGAACAAAAGTCTCTTTTCATCATACCAAGAGTATGACGGATGTAATGTCACTTTTGGTAGCAATCTCAAAAGCAAAATCATTGGCATAGGTACGATCGCTCATAACTCCCTAACTATTGAAAATGTTGCTCATGTAGATAGGTTAGGATTTAATCTACTTAGTATTAGCCAATTATATGATAAAAAGTATAAAGTACTATTTGATGAAAATGGCAGTAAAATACTAAAAGATGGTATCACCATAGCTAAAGGAGTTAGGAAAAATAACATGTACGTCATGAAAATAGATAAAACATCTAATGACAAACTTTGTCTAACAACGTTAGATGATAGCTCATCTCTTTGGCATAGACGCTTAGGTCACGCTAATATGAGACTTATACAAAACCTATCTTCAAAAGAGCTAGTTAGGAATTTACCAAAACTAAAATATGACCAACACTTTTGCGACGCTTGCAAAATTGGTAAACAAACCCATAGTAGTCATAAATCTAAAAATATGGTGTCCACATCTAAGTGTCTAGAATTATTGCATATGGACTTGTTTGGTCCATCCGCTATAAGAAGCTACGGAGGCAACTTATACACTTTGGTCATAGTAGATGATTACTCAGGTTTACTTGGATGTTGTTTTTGAAAACTAAAAATGAAGCTTTTGATAAATTTGAATTCTTAGCAAGAAAATTCAAAATCAACTAGGCGTTAAAATTGTGACGATCCGAACGGATCATGGTCGTGAATTTGACAACGAAACTCAATTTGGAAACTTTTGTGATACAAATGGTATAACACATAACTTTTCGGCTCCACGAACACCTCAATCAAATGGAGTAGTAGAACGTAAAAATAGAACAATTCAAGAAATGAGTAGAACAATGCTTAATGAACAAAACATTCCTCAAAAGTTTTGGTGTAACGCGGTTGACACTTCTACATATATTTTAAATAGAGTCTTAATCCGTCCTTTCCTAAACAAAACACCATATGAGCTTTATAAAGGTAAAAAGCCAACTTTAGGATACTTTAGAGTTTTTGGATGTAAATGCTTCATTCTTAATACTAAAGATTATCTCACCAAGTTTGACCCAAAGTCTTATGAAGGTGTATTTCTTGGTTATTCTCAAACTAGTAAAGCTTACATTGTCTTAAACAAAGAAACAATGATAGTCGAGGAATCGTTGAACATAACATTCGACGAAAGTCCACCTCACTCTAAGACATCACCTTTGGTAGATGATGATGTAGGATATTGGTTATTGTTTTAATCAAAGAACTTGTATAAAGATTGAATCAAACAAGAAGGTTTTAGAGAGAGAGAGAGAGAGATGGGTGGGATACTTTCTAGAGAGAGAAAGAGATGAGAGAAAAAGAACTTGTATGATTAAGAGAAATGAAAGCACCAACCCTCTCCACATGTGGAGAGGGCTATTTATAGTTCTTACATAATACGCCACCTACGGGCTGTGGATCAGGCATACATTGGGTAAAGACCCGTCCGTCCTCCACGGTGTTGCTCTAAACTAAATAACTAACTAATATAATAAACAGTAAATAACGATATGTCTACGAGCTAACTTGTGCTAGTCAATAGTTGGGGTGACCGATACTTCACATGGAATTTCTAATTCCTAACAATCTCCCCCAAAGGGAGGTCACCCCATGATTTACATTTCGAATCCTAGCATTCTATTTTATCTTCAGTCTTGAGCTCGTAGACATTAATTCTTCAAATCCGCAATCTTTGTGCTTTAGCAGTGATACTTCAAAGTCCGACTGCTTTGTACTTTTGATTGGAGGTCTTTGAACTGATCCACATCTTAGATGATCTTCGAGCTTTCTTTGAGATCATCAGCCACAGTAAATCTCTGGATCACCCTTTGTTGTGTTGCCATAATGTGATTTTGTGACTTTTGGACCGACATGCTCAAACTTTTGAATCATGACATCTTTTCATCAGAGTAGCGGAAGCTTTTACTGGTTCATGATATTTGCAGCAGCGTAGCAGAAGCATAGTGTAGAAATATCAGAGCCAGGTTCTGTAGATATGCACCAGTCATGATTTCTTCAATTAAGTGTGGATGCTGTGAGCATGCGGCTTTGGATTGACTCCTCAATTCTGATCAGCTGCAACCGTCCAAATGTACCTGCAAACAACAATTAGCAATAAAACACACGAAAGTGTCTTTGATCACTTTCATTGAATTGAGGTACACAGCCCACGGTTCCCCGTTGATCAGTACAAGTACTGCCTGTGATCAGGTAGGATTCCTAAGAATCTCCTTGACAGGGTTTCGCAGCTGTTCTAGCTGTTGTCAAACCGGAACGTCTCAAAGAAGAAAACACGGGGTGAGTGAACCAGCGAATTGAGATTCACTGATTGATGAAAAATGATTTGAAGAACAATCGCGTATTGCTTAGAAGAAAGAGTTTTGCAATACGATGAAGGTTTTATGAGAAAGATATATTTTCAATCAAAATACCTTTTGTATTAGAAAATGAGTACACATTCGATGTGCTAGATAAAAGAAGAGATTCGCACATTGAACGGTTTTTCCAAAAGTATTTTTTCAATCAGAGATACTTTTTAAGTTTGAAAACATGAATACACATTCGACGTGCTAGAGAAAAGAAGGTTTGCACATCGAACGGTTTTTCCAAAAGTATTCGTCAATTCCATTCCTGGACCAAGGTTGATTCAAGATTGAATCTCCCCATTGTTTCTATCCAGTTGTCACAATCTTGATCTTACGAGAAGATCTCACATGTCACCCACTAAGAGCTTGTTTGATGTTGGCTCTAGAAGGATTTCCATCTTCATCGTGAATATTTTCATATCACTCGGATGTTCTGGCAATACCACAAGGATAATGCGTAGGACTCTTAATATATTCTTACTTTCCACATTGTGTGAAACAGCAAGTCATCATTAATTTTGTGTCCTAACGAGATATTGTGGATGATCTCTTGGCTCTAAACTCAATAGTGCACATTTGGTTCCTGTGTCGGAGACTAGGGAGAGGGTCTCCTTCTTCAATATCAACAATCTCTAAGAGAAAGTCGATAGATAATGTCAGTTCCCCGTGAGAATGAAACAAACCCTTTTAAGAGGAACTTGAGTAGCTTGGGAATTTAGGTGCAATGCGTCATTGGGTCCATGACGTCTTGTCTTCAATACCGGCGTTACCTTAGTAACCACCAGTAACATATGTATTGAACCCGGTTTCTGCCCTAAGGTTGAATTGATGGAGGGCTATTTCTTTTCACCCTTTTTCACATTCAGTTCTTTTTCATTCTTCAACCCCTTCAGTGCTTACCGAGACTTCATTACTAGAACCTTGTTGGGTTTATTCCAGTACTAGCTCTGTCTCAGTCCGCACTCTTCCCATATCTCACTTTTCTCCTTTTTTTCATCATACCTAAGGACTCTACACTATCTAGTGGATTATCCCTGGGTAGATCCCTCCGGTTCTGGCGGATCGTGGGAACAAATACCTAACCTCACCATCCTTATAGCTCCATACATAAAGTAAAATGGTCGGTCTTTTGGTACAGTTCATTCTTCCTTGAAACCAATTGAAAAATCATTTGGAAAAACAATCAAGGTACTTGTGATACGAGATCAAAGCATTTTGTACCTTAATAGTTTTGATCATTTAGAAAACCTCCCCCTCAACATGTGCATATGATTTAGAAATTGTTTAGCGCATGGAGGCAAGAGGACTTTGAAATATTTTCTTTGATCACAATTTTCTTAGAAAAAAAAACTATTTGATTTTCTTGGTAAATTCTCCCTCTCAATATGTGCATAGGATATTTGAAATCATTTTATCACATAGAGGCAAGAGGTCATTTTAAAGAACTTTCACGATCACACAACCATTAAGAAACCATTTGAAAACTCCATTTGAAAACTCAATCAAGGTACTTTATGTTAAAACATAAGAGCTTTTGTACCTCGATAGTTTATTTTCTTTTGAAGTGCTCCCCCTCAATATGTGCTTCGAGATTCGAAAGCGTTTAGCACATATGAGAGAGCAGCCTGCACAATTGAATCAAAACGATCATCTGTTATCAGATTTCATATTTAAATCACAAATTCTCCCCCGATCAAAAATATTAAATCCTTTGAGATTTTGGATCCCAAGAGATTTAAATAGGTTTAGAAAACATGGGAGAAAACTGTGTTCAGATTAATTTAATTCTGATAGTGGAACAGATTTAGACATTAAAAGATTGTTAGTGTCAAGTATGATAATTTTTTAAGAGATCTTTTTGGTAAAATAAAACATTTTCACAATCAAACAAGAACAGAAAAAATTTCATTTTGAAAGACCTTTGACCTTTGAAGAAAATCATACCATGACATAACATTAAATCTTTAGATCACCACTTATTTTTGTACAAACGGACTTGATAGATGAAATATTGTTTGAAAATATTTTATTTTAAATCACTCTCCCCCTCAATCCATGACAGTAGTCGTTGATTGAGTGACTTAGGTTTTGATAAAATAAAGTCCAGTGATTTTCAAAATTTAGTTCAATTAATTTTCAAAACAATAATTTTTCATTTTCAAAACAACATTTAAAAATGATGTCCTGCACAAAGATACGTTAGGTGGTTGAGAAGCTTCTGTTGTTGTTGCTGTAGGGTTTGGAAGAAAACCATCTGCTGATGCAGTGAGACTTCTTACGTTGCATTTTTTTATGCCAACTGAGGTCCAATTAAGCTCCGTTTCTTCACTTGCTGAAGAAAACCATCTGCTGTTGCAGTGAGACTTCTTACGTTGCATTTTTTATGCCAACTGAGGTCCAATTAAGCTCCGTTTCTTCACTTGCTGAAGAAAACCATCTGCTGATGCAGTAAGACCTCTTATGTTGCATTTCATGCCAACTCTCCATTGAAGTCCAGTTAAGCTCCATTTCTTCATTTGTCAACCCAAGATTAAGTTACCCTTTCCTTTCGGCATCCAATCATCCTCAATTGTGGGATCCGGATCGGGAACATTCTTATATGCCAATATACCTGCATACGTTAGTGAACATACATACAGATATATGGTGGTTGACATCACCCAAACAGCAATCGACTAATGAAAGTCAATGCAACATATCAATCAGATCATACAAATGTATAGGAATAATGCGTTTATCAAACTCTAATAATCTAAACCTAACAATCATATCCTAGAAACCTAGTCCTTCAACATAGGCAATTATATTTTTTCAGATAAGCACGTAGGATAATTAAGAAAGTCCGTTAGATGATATAAATTTGAAAACATTCTCCCCCTCAATCAATGACTCATTTTCTGAAAAAGTTTAAAAGCGCTGAAGTCATTGATTGAGTTTTCAATTAATAAAAATTCTGAAACTGATTGATTTTGCAAGCAACTCATTTTACCACCATTTTGAAATACAACAAATATTTTTCTGAAGAATTTTAGACGGAAAAATATTTGAGTAGGAATAGCAGTCCTTCGACATACTTTCCTCAGAATGTATTAGGATAAGTGCACGAAATTTGTGAAAAACGTTTAAGCGTAACACTTTCCTTCCTTTTAAGAGCGGGCTGCTATCTGAAATGATAGCAAGCCATTTTTTAAGCGCGGGTTACAGTCTGAGATAACTGTAAGCTATTTTTTGAAGCCCGGGTTACAGTCTGAAATAACTGTAAGCCATAGTTTGTGACATGTTTAGAAAGAAATATTTACACCTCCTGCTCGAACTTCATCTAAAGTCCCGTGCCATTATTGAATGACATTTCTAAGACCGTAGATGTTATCGATAGCAGAAGACATGTCTTTAGAAAACATATTTTTGGTATTTTTAAATTTTCTGATTTTTATGGGTTTTGTTGGTTTTATATTTTTCTATTTTGTTTTTGAAGGTTTTATATTTTTGTATTTTGCTTTTTGAAAAATATTTACAATGATAGAGAAATAGTTTAAGAAGATGATGATACGAGTACCGAGATAAGGAAATCGTTCAGCACTTTGTAGAAGATAGAAGTCATCATCTTTTAAACTTTCACCACCAAAGCATTCGAGGCTCTTGAATCGTCGCAAGAACTTGAGCCTTCAAAAAGTGAATCTTTGGTAGCTTCCCCCTAAACCGACAGACTAAGAATAAAGACCATTTCCCCAAGCAGTAGAAACTAATAAAAACGGTCTCATAGAATGAAGCTCAGCACCCCGAAGAACACGAGAACACCGAAGTAACAAGTTGAAATATTGATCGTCTCAGTGGTTATCAAATACGGATTAACTGATTACGACCGATCACATGAACCTGTTGTGCATCCCCGATGTACACCTTACTCTTCGAGATTGACCAGTTGTCTATTTAGGGGAACAATATATCAACACCTTCATTTCACCAAATGCACTCCAGTTATCTAACATATAACCAATCAACCCATAACGTACACATGTACCCAACAAGAGAAGAGACAATGACATCACAATAACTGGTTGAATCACTGATCTTCTTTGTGGATGTCAACTCCGAAATAACTGATTAAGCTCGATCATGTGAATATGTTGTGCGACCCAGATGTACACATATCTCTCCCTTGATGGTTGCGATCACATCGGAATCATCATTACAATGTGTACATGAAGCACTAACCGGAAGCACTTTATCATAAATCATATAGAAGATGTCGATAAGCAATATCATCTCACACTCCACATATTCTTCTCATATTTCTTCCTACTGAAAGCTGAGTTAACACATACCAAAAGTATCCAGAGACCACTTCCTCCCAAATGGTTGGAATAATACATCCTTCCCCCAAATAGTTAGAATAATATATCCTTCCCCCTTGCTGGTTTTGATACCTCAGAATCAGCAACACATCATTCATACCAAATATTCTTGACATAGAGAAGAACAAAAATTAGCTCAAATGAATCTTGTGAGAATCAACTGCTATAGAAACTCTCTCTGACTATCTTTATCAACCCATTCATAGACAATTTGAAGTGACCACTGATGAAGACAACCCGTTATACCAAACTTGAAACTGAAGTAGAATTCTCCGCATGTGTTCTAAGCTTGCACTTAATGATGGAAGAACGGTGTCGAGAATCTATGCTTCAAGAAAGTCTCTAAGTACTCAATACTCAAACAAAGTATGAGACATTAACACCTCTTGAGATTATCCACATCGTCATCTGCATGTGAAACTGAGTTAAACAACGCAACTCCTAATAGTGATAGTTAACCATGTCTTCAACCATCCACCCCGACTGCTGGTAACTAGATAAACCAAGACTTCAACTCAAATTCTTAAGCCCGAGCAAGTTATCAAATAAGAACACATCTTTGTTGAAAGTCAACTTCAATCTCAAATAAGTGATAAATGATTAACTCGAAAGTTATCAACTTGTGTCAAATGCCCAACATGTGAAAACAACATACAATCGGATGTACATTGACCCATTGAATGAACCGGAACAAATGATTCCTCAACATCAATACATTCTTCCTAAAGGTATACATGTAGATACTGATCTGGAAGATTCAGCAATAACTTCGAGCGGATGAGGTAGTCATTTTTCTTGAAGTTCATGTGGTTGATTTGTAACGTGCACGTTGAGAGGAACAATAATCCGTGAAGATTTGGCAAAGGAATACCAAAGAGCGGACCATTATTCATGAGTGCAACTGCAATATTATGATAGTCATTATCAACGCCTTGAGGAATAACTGGGGATTGGGCTTCTTGAGTAGTCTGAGTTGTACTTCTTAGATGATCAGCATTCGCTAGCGGTTGGAAATACTCATCAAACATATCTTGAAACAATAAATCCCATTTATCCTTAGTGAGTGAAACATTAGGCGTTGGAGGGGAGTTATCAAACATTAAGTCGTATGACCATTATTCAAACATCCATCATCATTTAGTATATTCACTCTTCTCCCCCTCAAAAATTGCATCCGAAGTTGCCATTTTTGATTTAGCAAGTGAATAAGAATATACACCATTGAACGTAGATCCACTTGATGACTGAATGAGCATGGGAGAAACATGAATCTTGTTGATGAAGAATGTCGATGAGAATGGTCATAAACATGAAGATTTCTCTTCTTCTGAAGATAAAGCACACTGAAGCGTACACCTTTCTTTTCTTTGAGGAACGGGGCCTGAAGTGTTATCTACAGACACCATAATGATGAAGTACGAGGCCTGAACTGATGTGAACAGACGTCATAGCAGATTGAATATCAAGGTTGAGTAACATGAACCCGTGAGTAATGAGATATCAATCCATTTGTTATCCATACTTTAAGCGAGTCCATGTAGTGAAGGATCGAGGAATCTAAAACTGAGTAAGGAATACCTGCACTAACATTACAAACTTGATTGCATATATATTGGTTAGTGACATTAGTATCCAAATTCTTTGGGGCTTCACTGTCAACCTTGATTTTGCCATTGGAAAACAACTTTCCGGTAGGAATCCACCTAAGTCCAGCATCCTTAAACATTCTACCTGATGGTATCCACTTATGCCAAGGTCTAGGAGTGTTAAGCTTCTTATGCACAGTGGAAGACTTATCGATATTCCTAGACTCCAAAGATTTTGTAGCTGGTATCCATCTAGGCAAAGTATTTTGTTTGTTTTGCTTCATAACATGCTGAACCTTAGTCACGATAGTAGTCTTAGTGGATTGTACCTTAGCATGTGAATTAGGAGAATGTGTCTTATTCAGAAAATACTTAGAATTTCTAGTTTCGCTGTCAACATGCTTAGCATTCTTCTTCTCATATCTACTTTTAGATGACAGCCAACCCCTAGTCATTTGAGTGTTCCTAGGTAATGGTTTACAACTACTAGTAGTGCCTTGAAAACTCATAGAATTCCTCACCCTAGGTCTTGCACCTAAAATTCCGTCTTTTCGAATCTGTGCCTTTTTCCTAGCTTTCTCTAGATAATAGTTCTTCCACAAGTCATTCATATTATATGAATTGTGGGTTTTAATGCTTGGTTTTGACACTGTTTTCGAACTAATCCTAGAGGTGCTGGGAGTAAAAGTAGCAACTTGTTGAGAGTTAACCGAACTGGAAGCATTATTCGTAGGTAACTTAGGTGAAGTGACTGGTTTTGATAAAACTTGTTTCGCATCAACTTGGGAGGCAAACCGTGTTTTTGAAAAATTTGTTCTTTCAGACTTAAATGCAGCCGGTTGTCTAGCAACTGGTTTTCCCAAGACTGATGGTTTTGCAAACTTAGTATTTACACTATTCCATGTTGTTTTTCTGAGCTCATTCTTTAAGGCAACTATTGTGAAACTCTTATCCTGAAGTTGAGCTTTGAGTTCATCAATTTTTTCAATCAAAGAGTTTGTTTGTTCCAATGACTTAGTTCTAGCTTCTTTGACAGAGTCACTTAGTTCTATATAATGCTTTCTCAAAGACACATTTTCCTTTAGTAATTTGGCCACACAAACTGCTAATTCATCATTTCTCATTTGAATATCATCAATAGCATTAACATCATAATTACTTGTAACCAAATTACTTTTCACATGCATATCAGAAATATGTTTCATCAAGTTGTTGATTGTCAAGTTTTTGTCCTGAAGCTGAGCTTTCAAAGTGTTTATTTTTAAAAATTCACAGAATTCAGGAAATTCTGGATTTTTGCATGGTTTATGAGATTGTAAACTTTCCTTTTTACTTTGTATTGCGATTTCAAGTGAAATGCAATTTTTTTCAAGTTGTGAAAGTCTGTTTGAAAGTTCATCGTACTTTTTCTTATCAACCATATTGTTAGTTTTGAAAACACTAGTTTCAGACTCAGCTTTAGTCAAAGAACATTTGTTAGAATCACGTTCAGCATCGTGATCAGTTTGTTTAAGAACATTAACAGATTCATTTTGTTGTTCAATTAAGGGTACCTCAGCAAATGACACGTGTTCATTTGTTTTTCTGAAATCTGCTTTTGCATTCTGTTTAGCACGAGTCACTGAGCTGTTGCTTGTATCAAGATTGTCATTATCAGTACTGCTGCATTCAGTGACAACTGATACAGCATCCGATGCATTACTCGAATCAACCATACAATCACTTGATTGCACCCGACATTCATTCATTTTACTGTTCACAACATCCGCTTCTTTTGTGACAAGAGTTACCGAGCAGCTAGTTACATCATTCATTGTTGTCTCTGATATTCTGCATTCAGCAATACCCGACTTTTCAACTGATACATTACCCGACTCATCACAAATATTTTTCAACTTCACCAGACTCTCATTCACTTTTTCATCTTTCTGAGTAACTTCCTCAATATACTTCTCCACATTATCCATGAGATGGATAAGTGTCTTTGTGAATATGCTAATTTCCATTCCAGTGTGTCTCTTGAAAGACATTTCAGTCGCGTCTTGATCATAATCTGATGTGAACTCCCTTCTAATGAATGACTGAAGATGTTTGTAGATCACTTGAAGTGCAGCACTGGAACTATCCTTTTGAACCTTCTCTTTGTCAAGTTGTAGCTCCAATTGCTCTAGGTTTAACTACAAAGTTCCTGTTAATGTGGATAAGTCCTGATGGAAGAGGGCAATACATGTTCGTTCCATTGTTACGGGTAGAAGTAACATGAGGTGAGAGTGAAGTTCTTGAAAAGGTTCAATGCTGCTTTCCTTTTGCAAGGCATTCTGTAGCCTGAACAGGTGCAAATCTTTCTCATCAGAGTCTGAACCCGGAGATATCACATCCTCATTGATTGATGCAATCATCTTTAATCGTTCAGTGTAGCAAACATTATCATTCTTGTCCACAGCATCATACAATTTAAGCACTTCTGAAATCACTGGGTCAGTAGAATAAGACATGATGTTATAGTATACACGGGATTTTACAAGTCTATGATTTAAACCGAGAAATAGAATCTTTCGCGGGATTTTACAAAAATCAAGACAAAACCGTGAAGCTGTGAGGAATTGAAATTTTGGTTAAGAACGATTGTAGATAACGTGAAGAGAGATGGGATCTTGAAGATGATAAGGAATTGATTTCAATTGAATCTTTGAAATTCGTTCACGATTACATAAAAACTAGCATGGTAATGATTTTCAACGAGACCGAAATAATTCAATCCCAAAGTAATAATCAATCAAGAATTAGCACAGCTTGATCTAAACCTTAATTCAAATTAACACCCCAATAAAATAGCAAGATGTTAAACACCGAGGTCGTGACTTTTGAGTTTGCAAGTTAACATAACCAAGGTTGTACACAAATAATACCAACACTAATACTATTCGTTCCTTAAAAAATGAATTATAAACACGTCTAAAAGGAAAGATGAGAATCAGATAACCACGGCCCAAAATACAACTAAGCCACGAAGTCCAAAACAATATTACTCGGCCCAAGAGTCTGAAATCCGGCCCACAATAAATCTGAGTATTAACCCTAATAATCCGGTTATAAAAGACTCGCTAATAATACCCACTACCCTAATCTCACTCTTGCAATCCTAACCTAATCTCAAAATAAAACGCAGTCACACTTTTCCTCTGCCCTTTCTTATCTCAACAGAAACGCAGCAACAACAAAACTGAACAACAAAATCGACCCTTTGTTTTTCATTTATCAAACGAACATCAAACTCTCAAATAAGCTTCACCCAGTTGTTAATTCCTTTTCAACAACGAATCACAAACCAAAGACAACTTGTATCTTGTTCACAGTCGTACAAAACAAGGAGAGGCTTCAAGATCTTTATGAAGGTCTAAGGTAGGAGTGATGTTCTGTTTTTGTTTTGTAACCGAAAGAAATTAATGAATTAAGCACGAGTTGTTTTGTTCATATTTTTCAAGTTTCGAATATTAAGAAGTGATGCTTCAATAGGATCGATGATGGTTATCTCTTACACGGTTTGTGTTAAACACGAATCGTTTTTAATTAGAGGAGATTGACTGAGATCCCTTTTTGTTTAAATCGAATGAGAGGGAATGAAACAATTGTGTTTTGTTCTTCTTTTGATTATTCGAGCAGTGAAAGATCTATCATATCACATAAAGGTCAATGATGTTAGAACTCTTGTGATAAAGTCTTTGGACGAATCGTTGATAATATAAAGAGTCAAACTGAGATCTTGAATCAGGTTATGTAGTGTACGGTTTGGGTTTGAATCTGGTTGTCAAAACACAAGTCGCTTGTGTAAAGACACAAGTCGCTACACAAAAAATAGTACTAAGTCGCTAGGACGAAGGTCAGACTATTATGCTGCAAGTCGCTATTAAAGAATAGGACTAAGTCGCTAGTAAATAAAACCACAAGTCGCTAGGTTTTGTCAATATAAAACCCAAGTCGCTAGCTGTTTTAAAAGAAGCAAGTCTCTATAATATTTAACCCAAGTCGCTATGATGAACACCAGTAGCAGCGAAGAATATGGTCAAAAAGTATTGCTCAAAAATCAGCAAAAACAGCCCCGAAACTTATGATAAAACGTAACCAAACATCAAACTATACTAATCAACCCCTCGTAAACATGAAATTACAAATCTTTAACATATTTAACCAAATAAAATTCGAACTTGGTGCAAACACAACTAAAAATTCGAACCAAATGAAAAAAAACAATAACCACATAAAGATTCAAGCACACACGATATCCATGATCAAACCATGGCTCTTGATACCAATTGTAGGATATTGGTTATTGTTTTAATCAAAGAACTTGTATAAAGATTGAATCAAACAAGAAGGTTTTAGAGAGAGAAAGAGAGATGGGTGGGATACTTTCTAGAGAGAGAAAGAGATGAGAGAAAAAGAAGTTGTATGATTAAGAGAAATGAAAGCACCAACCCTCTCCACATGTGGAGAGGGCTATTTATAGTTCTTACATAATACGCCACCTACGGGCTGTGGATCAGGCATACATTGGGTAAAGACCCGTCCGTCCTCCACGGTGTTGCTCTAAACTAAATAACTAACTAATATAATAAACAGTAAATAACGATATGTCTACGAGCTAACTTGTGCTAGTCAATAGTTGGGGTGACCGATACTTCACATGGAATTTCTAATTCCTAACAGATGACTTAGTTGAAATTCAATTGATAGAAAGTCAAGAAACAATTAAAAATAACAAGGAAGATGAACCATTAAATAAAGAGATTTTAAACATCAAAGAATCTAAAAGTCATCCTTTAGAAAAGGTCATAGGACAACTTAATCAAAGAACCTTAAGGTCACAAGCCCAAAATCAAAGTAATTATTTTTGTTTTGTATCCAACATTGAACCGAAAAACATAAATGAAGCAATAAAAGATGAATCATGGGTAATTGCCATGCAAGAAGAGTTAAACCAATTCATTAGAAATGATGTTTGGAAATTAGTTCCAAAACCTAAAGATCAAACTATAATTGGAACGAAATGGGTTTTTTGAAATAAAATGGATGAAAATGGTGTAGTATCTAGAAACAAAGCTAGGCTTGTTGCACAAGGTTATAATCAACAAGAAGGGATTGATTATGATGAAACTTATGCACCGGTAGCTAGACTAGAATCTATTAGAATATTACTTGCTTATGCATGTGCTTATGACTATAAATTATTTCAAATGGATGTTAAAAGTGCATTTCTTAATGGGTTTATTAACGAAGAAGTATATGTTGCTCAACCTCCCGGTTTTACCGACTTTGAGAAACCACATCATGTCTTCAAACTCATGAAAGCATTATACGGTCTTAAGCAAGCACCAAAAGCTTGGTACGACCGACTTAAGACTTTTCTTATTCATAACAAATACACTATGGGATTAGTAGATAATACTCTTTTTACCAAGAAAAAGGAGTCACATATTATTATTGTTCAAATATACGTTGATGACATCATATTCGGATCAACTTGTCAAGAGCTATGTGATGATTTCTCTAAAATCATGCACGACGAGTTTGAAATGAGTATGATGGGTGAATTAAATTTCTTTCTAGGACTTCAAATTAAACAACTAGAAGATGGCATATTCTTTAACCAATCTAAATATATAAAAGACATGCTTAAGAAATTTGGTCTTGAAGATTCCAAACCAACTAAGACACCCATGTCCTCGGACACTAAACTCACCAAGGATGAGGAAGGTGAATCCGTAGATAACACTAATTATAGAGGAATGATTGATAGCCTACTCTATCTTACGGCTAGTAGACCCGACATTATGTTTAGTGTTTGTCTATGTGCTCGCTTTCAAGAAAACCCAAAGGCATCACACTTAGAAGCTTTAAAAAGGATTTTTAGATACATTAAGGGAACAACGTGTTTAGGATTATGGTATCCCAAAGGAACGGGTGTAGAAACCATAGTATATGCCGACTCGAATCATGCTGGTGACTATGTCGATAGAAGAAGTACAAGTGGTATTTGCACTTTTGTTGGACATTGTCTCACCTCATGGTTTGCAAAGAAGCAAACGGCTTTAGCTATCTCAACTACTGAAGCCGAGTACGTCTCAGCCGGAAAAGCATGTCAACAAGCTCTTTGGATGAAGCAAGCTCTCGTAGATTACGGAATTCATCTCAACGATATTGTTGTACTTTGCGACAACAAAGGAGCCATCGATCTCAGCAAGAATCCCGTTCAACATGCTCGTACAAAGCATACTGAAATCCGTCATCACTTTCTTCGCGACAATGTTCAAAAAGGAAACATCTCAATCAAGAAAGTATCCTCCGAAGACAACATTGCCGACATCTTAACTAAGCCTCTTAAACGAGAACCTTTTAATCTTCTTAGACTTGGTTTAGGTTTAATGGAACCAAACATGTAGGATAAACATAGCCTAAAACATTAGAATAGTCAAAACAAAACAATTTTGTTTTGAATCTGCTACTGTAGCCACGGCACCAAACGACAACACGGACGGAACCAAAAATTTGGTACCGTCTGGTCCGTGGTGACTTTAGAAGCAAAACTGCTACCTACAAAACATCTTCTTCCTCAAAACCCACTTTACCAAAACGTGTAAACATTAAACCAAGCTCATTATTGACACCTTCTCACTCACTAATCACTGGAGATAACATCATTGTAAGTATCCTAACTACATTTCATCTCTTAATTCTGAGTCTAGGATTCTTATTTGTGCACAAAATCATTACAAATCATTACATGGGGTTTATATATACTTTTGTACTAAATATGAATTCAATTGGCAAATTGCATAACTAGTCATTGAAATTAGGTACTACATTATCATATTGCATAAACAAATCATGCTTCCCACTAATTAATAGATAATGACTATAAGACCTTATTCAAATAACCAAACACCCTATGTCAAAAAATTTGAAAAGCTTCTCACTTGTAGGAAAACAATTTTTCATTGTTAATACAAATAAAAACGTTAGATTTTCATCACTTGCATGCTCTTGAATACTAAAGGTATTCCATAACTAATATGCATTCCCGGGTATATTCAAATGAAGCCACATTGAATTAGGAGCATTTGAGTTATCTCATGTGTTAGCCTCGCTTTTTTATAAAGATAACGTCACCTACGTGAATTGGACTAGATGCTTAGAATACTTTGCCCATAGGGACTAGTATCACTTAAGTGGTAAAGTTAAGGTTTATTGAGCCTATAAATACCCCTCATGACTCTCCATGAGGGGTGAGGTGAAGCATTTGGCTAAAGGTGTAGTGTGTGTTTATTTCAATAAAAGTCTTTGTTTTCTCCTCCCTCTCTCTAGTTTCTCTCACTAGAAGAGATGAATTTCTTCATCTTCTTCCACCAACCCCGACCTCCAAACCACATAAATCATATGTTAAACGGTCCTAACAAGTGGTATAGAGCCATGGTTATCTTGTGTTGATTTATGTTGGTTTTTACACATGTTTTTAACTATTTTTGTGCTATTTTTTGTGGTCGGAAATTTTTTCCGATTTGTGGGTTAACAGTTTAACATGTTTTTGAGTATCCTTATTTTTTTGGTTCAAAAAAGTCCTGGTCTAACAGTTGTTAACATCTGTCTTGGTCATTATGTTGTCCAAACAGTCTATTTTATATGACTTTTTTGTACCAAACATCATCCTGTGAAACAAAAGTGGTCAAACCGTCATCTTTTCATGGTCAAAAGACAAAAAGAAGCAGTTTTTAGGCTGTTTCTGGGTTTCATATGAAGATGGTCGGAATAACATGGTCGGAATAACTCGCCGGAAAAAGTCAAAGGGTCAAAACCCTTTTTCTACGCATAAGGAGGATCTACAGAGTTGTTACGCGTAGCTGTGAAGTTACGCGTAAGGTCTTTTACGCTTAAGCCTTGGCTTACGCCTAAGAAATGGCCTACGCATATGTTTACGCGTATGCTTACGCATATGCATGAAGTTACGCGTAAGGCTACGCATAAGGACCAAGACCTGTCTTACGCATAAGGATTTGAAGAGAAGAAAATGGGTTACTAACGAGCTGAAACTGAAAAAAATGACTTATGCGTAAAACATACGACCACAACAAGACCAACTCATACCATATACCATATACATCACACGACCTCTGCCTTTAACATCATCAGTCTGTGGCGTTCCATAACCAAAACCAATCCTACATCTAGACTCACTTCAATATACCCTCACATGTCACTCCCCATCTCTCAAACAACAAAGAAAAATATTTAAAAATCTCAGATTTGATTCGTTTTTTAATCTTTTCAAAATTTTTATTTGGACGAATCATCCTCATCACAGATCCAATATGAAGCTTTGCTTCTTATTTAATATCCGAAATTAAAAGAACGTGTTATAACAACTGTGTCAAACACGTTTCTTCTCATTCGTTCAAAGCGCAATCCAAAATCAAAATACATCAACACCTCAACACTCACCCGTGACCAATGATACGGTTCTAAGACTGATGTGGGGTTTATTCGGATTTAATTGGTTATATTTGATGGGAGATAATTTTGTTGATGAAACTGAGATTAGATGGGGTGAGAGGAGAGTGCCTTGGGAGGCGTTGTATTGTCTGTGTTAGATTTTATGGTTAGGTTAAAAAGTGAAATATCATTCCTTTATATAACCGGTTATTAGATTGTGGAGATGGATCGGGTTTGTGATTTGATTTGGACGTGGGTTTTTTTGAATTTATATCGTCAATGGGTTTATATCACTAGATTGGATTTGGGCTTTGTAAGGATAAATCTGATGGGCTGATGGATCTCTTGGTTTTAGTGTGTTTAAAATTGTGTTGGGCTGAATTGTTATTCTTATTGAAACAAAAAATGATATCCGAATTTCTTAACTATTTGGATTCATTTTTTAAACATGTGGTATATTTTGGTTAAGAGTGGTATTTATGGTATAAATTTTCACGGAGGGATACATAATTCACGGCTTGCGCGAAATTTGAAAAATGACTACGGGGTTTTTGTACCGTATTATTGACGAGAAATTGAAGTGATACTTCATGGGTGATCTTCTTTATCTTTGAGACGATGGTTGGTTGGATGTATGTCTCAAGATAACTTGTTGGAGCACATTATGAAATTTGACAATCTGGTTATAACTGGTAAGGAGTTACGTTGTAGTGCTCACAGTGTGTAACCATCACTTTAAGGAGTTACGTTGTAGTGCTCAGTGTCACACGCAGTTGTGGATTGTTCAAGAATTTAGAACACGCAGTAAGTCACAAAGTTGGGATGTTTACTTCCTTTTCAAGTCAGTCGTATCGGGTTATCTCCATATGTGGTCATTACTATTAGCCGGCGAATTCAAAGGAGGTTCGTTTTAAAGGTTGGTTTGAGAGACGTATTGAGAGTATCTTTGCGACATATTCTCACGAAAATTTTGATGAAGCTATGATGTTAAGATTGCATCAAGAAGGTAATACGGCATGTACGCAACATTATGATGATTCTGATAGCTCGCAACCATCAGGAGGGAGAAGTTGGTATTTCATCTTCCGTGATCGGATTACGAAGGGATTTGTGCTTAAGACCAAAGAAGGAGAAGTAGTGTGTGTACATCGGGGCTTTTTACCAACTTGGATGCAATACTAAGTGAGTTGTGTTGTTATGATGTTCCCAGAACGACAACCATTGTACGATCAAGAGTTTACTTTTTCCGCTGCGTGTTGGAAGAGTGTTGTCGGTTCAGGAGGGAGCAAAGAAAGAAAAAGGCTCACTAGTTAGGAGGGAGTAATAACCTAACTAGACAGTTAAAGTTAAAGTTCAGAGCTACAAGAATTTGTGCCGTCAACGCCAAAGATCAAATGCTGAGATCTTCGGAAGGGAGAACTTCAAGTTTGCCTCAGTATCTAGACTACAGAGACTCTGCGCTTCAAGAAAGTCAACATTGTTCATTACTATTGTAATTTACTCTGTTTTGTATTTATAGGTCTCATTGTAACCATTCACGTGTGACGCTATCTTGGAGGGAGATTGTTAGCCTCGCTTTTTTATAAAGATAACGTCACCTACGTGAATTGGACTAGATGCTTAGAATACTTTGCCCATAGGGACTAGTATCGCTTAAGTGGTAAAGTTAAGGTTTGTTGAGCCTATAAATACCCCTCATGACTCTCCATGAGGGGTGAGGTGAAGCATTTGGCTAAAGGTGTAGTGTGTGTTTATTTCAATAAAAGTCTTTGTTTTCTCCTCCCTCTCTCTAGTTTCTCTCACTAGAAGAGATGAATTTCTTCATCTTCTTCCACCAACCCCGACCTCCAAACCACATAAATAATATGTTAAACGGTCCTAACATCATGGTATTTGCCAAACACCCCACTGATAACGCTACACGCGTCGTTCGGGGTCAAAGGAACTTCCTTTTCTTCGAGCAAGTTTTATAACACCCTAGGCAGTGAACCTAATCGTTGTAGTGTAGTATTAGGGTAAGGCACGGGTATTGATATCGTTCTCTAGGGGAATAGGAATGCTAGTGAGAAGTTACTACGCTAAGGTTGGGGTTGAGGAAGATTATTTTTTATCTTTTTATGTTTTTTAGGAATTAGAAAGGTACGAATCTTGGGGTTTGGATTTGGGGGTTGGTATTTCTACCGATTACTCTACTTATCTAATTATCTAATCTAAGGTGTATGTAGTCTATGTCTAATTATTGTGTGCTCGTATGATAGTTTAAAGATGTGTTTACTTAGGTTTTATTACTCCTTAATTATCTCCTATTGATGGTTGAATTGTCACGTCCTTATTCTTAATCGCGTTGTATGTCTAAAGTCGTAGGGTATGCGTTTATCCCTAACTCTTTGAAACTACCAAAGGGTCTCGTCTACAATATCTCTAGGAATTATAAACTCTAACTCTAAGGTACTCTTTGGATGGTTTAGCCTACAACTACACAAGGTGTTATAGTCTAAGGTTCACAAAGATTAATCAAGCATTAACTACACAACGAATGACCTATCGCATTACTAGATCATTAACAATTAATATAAGAGACAACCAATCAATATTCAATAATTAAGTTTCATATTCCCTAAGCAAACACACAAGTAAATTAGCCGGACATGGAGAACATGCAAGCATACACACAAGTAATTAAAGATATAATTGAATTAATGAAGTAAAACACTTATCTTGATGTAAGATAGGGTTTGGAACCCTAAAATACTGTACAAGACAGCCTTGGTTCGGTTTATGTTTTTACTCCAAAAGACTACACACTGAAAACTAAAAAATTCGGATTCTATATATAAGATTACATTCGCGACGGCGTCACCTTATGATTTGTGACGCCGTCGGGTCGCCGTCATTAGGGTTTCGTCTTGGCCACGTTAGTCTTGCGACGGCATCACCTTATGCTTGTGACGCCGTCCTCTTCAGCCTCTGACGCCGTTTGGATCAAATCTAGGTCGTCTGAGTGCGACGACCTACTCTTTTAAAGCCTGACACCGTCACTTGAAAATAAGCAATTTGGCTACTGTATCGTCACAACATGTGCTCCGACGGCGTCGCAGGTAACACCTGACGCCGTCCCCTTATATTTCAACAGTCTGAGTGGCTCGATTATTGACTTTGGCCATTTTCTTCGTATATCCGCGCCTTTTCGTCCAAATAAGTGCCATTCCAGCAATTTCCCTTCGAGAGACCTAAAAAGTGAAAAGGAACGATATTAAGTAATAATGGATACAAAAGTAATCAAATAGGGGCTTAAACGACACTTCAAAAAGGTACATTTTAAAACCTTATCAAATATCCCTACACTTGGTATTTGCTTGTCCTCAAGCAAATGTGCTTTTAGCCAATTAATTTATAAGTTAGGGGTCATGAAGCATTGGTTTAAAACAATCCACAACACATATAAGCCCCGCAAAAGTCATAACAAGCACGGAAATTACATACTAGCACCTCACATAGGGTGTTTGGGTACTCACATCTCTCGGGTGTATATGAAATATAACAAGTTGGAAATGGAAGATAAACACTCATTAACCGGTCCTAGTACATAGATTACCATAGGCTTGAGAATAGATCAAACCTCCATCGCTTTGGTGTAAGCACCTAGGAAAGACTATCAAAGAGGTCTTTAAAGGGTTGTAATGTTAGGCTTACGGTAGGGAAACAAAGGGTTTGGTGGGATAGGCTATTTAGTGGTGGCAAGTCAAAAATCTTTATGTTACAAGCATACGAAGAATGGCGTTGCTAAGCCAAGACTCAACACTCTAAACTCTAGATAACTGAAACACACAAACATAAATTTAAAGGATAGATGTAGGATGGTAGCCCGTATGTTTTTTCTTTTTTTTTCCTTACACTTTTACTCTACCATCCTCTACGGTAACATCAAAATGATAGGGATTTATAGGCACATCCCTACACTTGAGTTTTTATTACTCTAACACTAATTTGACCCGAATTGAAAAGATCAAAACACTTGGAGTACATTATTACCCAAATAAAGGGAATTTGAATTTAACGTTCCCTTCCTGTCATTTCATAAACTTTAACTTTCCTCATGAGTCCCAATCGTCCCAAAACTCTGTACAAAGGATATGACTCGACTTAGCAACTCATGCAAGTAACTAGATAATTGAACTAAGGGTTTAGTGGGATAATAATAATGCACTAAAAGTGAGTGCATACAAGGTAGGCTAAGGCGATTTGGGTGTACATTTGGGGGTGGGGTGTAAACAATGCTCTTCATTGATATTCCGAAAAAACCGAAACATCACGAGAACAGCGAAAAGGATAGGCTTTGAGGGGTTAAATAGGGGTATCGTGTACTAAAAATGAGTACAACGCAAAGGGTGTGGGGGAATTACTCAACCGATGTGGAAGAAGTAATTATATTACGGGTATCAAACAAGGGTTATCCTAATGCCTCTTATCATTTAGTTATTCCTAACTACACAAGTGTAGTCTTACTAGCGATCTCGGAATGCATCAAAAAACAAGTTCTAGAATCTATTATACTACCGGTTCACACACTAAGCATTAAAGATGAATGCTTTAATTCCTACTAATCTAAGGGCGATCCTCACATTTTTGGTGGAATTTAAGTGGTAAAGGGTTTTTTGTGCTAGTCATGTAACTTCCTATCCGTGAGACGCTTTTGTTAAGACTAATGGCCCACTCCTATATGTCATGAAAAATTTTAAATTTGGTGCCAAAATTACCCTAACCTACATTTTCTCATGGTTTATTACACAAATACAATTGGACAAAGCAAATAATCAAGGATAAGCATAGTTTCAAAGTTCCCGTTTTATTTTCCCTCCCTACACTTAAACTGAACATTGTCCTCAATGTTCCCCGAAAGTATCAAAGTTATGATAATAGAAGGTAATTAAAAACGAAAGAAACTAATACTCCCCTGATTAGCTCGGTAGGATCCGTGTAAAGTGGTGGTTAAATCCTTTCCAAGAAGAATGTATGCGTGAAAAGCTCCTTCCAATATTATGTATCTTCTTCTTAATAAATTAAACCTGCACACTTGAAGAAAACAAACGAAACCTTCGTGTAAAATCGGCGGTAATAATATATATAAGACTCTACTAAACTAGGATATAATGCTTGTGGAATTGATGTTTACAGAATTTCTAGAAAATTAAGACCTGGAAAATTCCAAAAATTCATAAGTAGCTAAGAAAACGAGAAAAAAGTAATCTGTTTTTTTTACTCCTTCCTGACGCCGTCATGTTGCGATCCTGACGCCGTTCGGTTATCCTGACAAAAATTGGTCTGAGATTTTCTGGAAAAAATTATGGAAAATTTACATCTTTAGAATCTGGAAAAATTTCTTCAAAACATCCATTATAACTCGATACAAGCATTTGACTCGAACAAACACACATATATATCTTTTAATTAATTGAAATTCTCATGTTTACGTTTCTTTTGAAAACATATGTAATCCTCCCTACACTTATCCTTTATGTAAAATACCTTTATATGCAATTAAGACGAGGTTAAAAACAAAATAAAGCATTTTTACAAATTTAAACATGAGAATAAGCAATCAATAAAAGATATATGACACTAACAAGCAAACAATTAACCATGGGTTGCCTCCCACGAAGCGCTTTTCTTTATTTATGAGTCTTGTAGCTAGACTCGTAGTCGTGCCCTTACGTACCGATATAAGTAAGCCTATCCTTAACAATGTCATAAGGATCAAACGTATCATTTAAGTTTCTAGTAGTACGTTCGGTTCGATATGCCTTTTCAAACTTCTCTCCATCGGGATCATAGATTGTTATCCTAATGTGCCACTCTCCATTACCATCACTAGGCGGTCTATCCCAACCCCACTTATGTTTAGGCTTCTCAATTTTCCACTTATTCATGACAAGGTTGACGGGCAAACTTCCTAAGAACTCGGTCATCTTCCTAAATACTAAGGCGTCCTCGAACGGGTTCACTTCCATGTCCCTAGCCATTTCTTTTTCTTAGAAAGTTGCTTTACTAGTAAAGGCTTCATCTAGGTAGAAAGGTCGTTGGGGACCTATGAGGTTATTATCTATCCAAGGTCCATATCTAGAAGGCGTTCTATCCAACCTAATCTCATGTGGGATTTCCTCTTCTTTGTAATACGTATGCTTTTTGACATCGTAAATTGACCTAGCACTCCCCTCTCCTACCACTATCTTGGACATCTTACAATCAATGATGGCACTAGCGGTAGCTAAGAATCCTCTTCCTACTAGTAATGGGTATGTCGGGTCCTTATTCATGTCTAGCACATGGAAATCGGCCAAAAGAGTCAACTCTTCTACGTGTACTACCATGTCTTTTATTATCCCTACCGGATATGCAACACTACCTTCCGCTAGACCTAAGATGGTTTTTGTTGGTTCTATCTTACCTAAGTTAAGGCTTCTATGGAGGGACAATGGAACAAGATTGATGCATGATCCTAAGTCGGCTAGAGCATCGAGAGGTTTGGAAGTTCCAAGCCTACACGGAAGAGTAAATAGCCCGGGATCGTCTAACTTCTTAGGTAGATTATTTCGCACAAAGGCGGACCCATGTTTTCCAAGTTTAAGTTCTAACTCATATTTTTATTTTAAAGCATTATAATAAGGTGCATGAGCTAAGACTTCAAGCACCGGTTTTTCTTGATGGAGTTCCGTGTACTCCTCCTCTAGATTAGGTTTGGGTTCTTGGTTGACGGGTTTCTCAAGAGTAGGTTCTACTAATGGTGCATGGACTTGGTACCTCACTTTGGATTGCTTGGAACCCTTGTTGATAGCATTTACCGAGTGAACCGTTGGGTGTGAGGGACATGGATGTGCACTCTCCCATGGTGAACAAGAACATGAAGTTGACGAAATCAAATTCACTTTTGGGTTCTTTATAGTATCACTTGGGAGTGCTCCAATTTCCCGTTCATTAAAGGCTTTTAAGAGGGCATCAAGCTTGTTTGTCATCTCGCCTTGTCTTCGCTTAAAATCAGCTTCAAGCTTAGTCAATCGAGTCTCTTGAGATGACATGAATCTAGATGCAATTGCCTCAAGATTAGTGGGGTTCCCGGTGTTTAGAGAATTAAAGCTATTAGGTGGACTAGATGAGCCTTGGGGTGTGCTTGAGTTTTGGTTCCACTTAAGGTTAGGGTGATTTCTCCATGAGGGGTTGTAAGAGTTTCCTAAGTTGTTTTGTTCGGGCTTGAAAGTGTACCACTTCTCTCCCGCTCCGTCGGTACGCGTGGAGGCGTAGTCCGCAAAAGCTTGTTCGGGGAGTCTTGTGCAATCACGAGTGTCATGAGGACCACTACATAACTCACAAGGTAGAGTGATTTTATTCACTTGATGCGAAGACTTAGGATTTTCGTAGGAACTCATTAGGAATTTAACTTGATCTTCAAGTTCGAGCATCCTATGGTCGGAAGGTTGTGAGTCAATGGGAGGCAAGGAGATTGCCTTAACGGTTTTGGGCAGCTCACGGGGGTCATTCCAACTTTCGTTGTCATAGAGAGCAAGGTCCTCTATTATACCCCATGATTCTTCCGCGGTGAGATCACTAAGTTTTCCACCGGCCGCTTGGTCAATGGATCGCCTTGTGGGGAAGTTGACATGATCATAAAAGAGTTGGACTTGGAGCCAAAGATCAATGCCGTGATGAGAGACTTTATGAAGTAAGTCCTTGAATCGGGTCCATGCTTCGTAGAGAGATTTACCTTGACGTTGTTGGAACATCAAGATGTCATTCCTAAGCTTAGTGGTTCTCCCCGGTGGGAAAAATTGAGCAAGGAAGTGAGAGGTGAGATCATCCCAACTTGAGATGGAGCCGGCGGGAAGTCGCTCAAGCCAATTACTAGTTGGTCCCGTAGAGAGAATTGGAAGAGACGCAGACGCGTGGTCTCCCGAGTAGTAGCATCAAGGTCGATGGAATTGACAATTTTAAGGAAATCCTTAAGATGCTGATTAGGATCTTCGGAACGAAGTCCATGGAATGCACATCCGTTTTGCACCAACCGGATGGTGTCGGATCGCAGGGCCGTAGTTTGGGCTTGGTTGGGAAGCTCAATGGTGTTCCTATAGCCTAGGTGGCTTGGTCTTGAGTATTCACCAAGAGTACGGGCTCTTGGCGGGTCATTTGGTGGTAGGTTGATGAATGGTGGTTGGTTATCACCTTCCATGATGAAAAGTGATGGGATTACGAACAAAGGTCACGAAGAAGGGGGATAGACTATGAGAAACCTAAAAATGAGATAAATTTACTTGATAGGAATCAAGCAAAGAAACCTAAACGAGGTGGACTACTAACTAGCTATTCTTTTCCTCGGCAACGGCGCCAAAAACTTGATAACGCTACACGCGTCGTTCGGGGTCAAAGGAACTTCCTTTTCTTCGAGCAAGTTTTATAACACCCTAGGCAGTGAACCTAATCGTTGTAGTGTAGTATTATGGTAAGCCACGGGTATTGATATCGTTCTCTAGGGGAATAGGAATGCTAGTGAGAAGTTACTACGCTAAGGTTGGGGTTGAGGAAGATTATTTTTTATCTTTTTATGTTTTTTAGGAACTAGAAAGGTACGAATCTCGGGGTTTGGATTTGGGGGTTGGTATTTCTACCGATTACTCTACTTATCTAATTATCTAATCTAATGTGTATGTAGTCTATGTCTAATTATTGTGTGCTCGTATGATAGTTTAAAGATGTGTTTACTTAGGTTTTATTACTCCTTAATTATCTCCTATTGATGGTTGAATTGTCGCGTCCTTATTCTTAATCACGTTGTATGTCTAAAGTCGTAGGGTATGCGTTTGTCCCTAACTCTTTGAAACTACCAAAGGGTCTCGTCTACAATATCTCTAGGAATTATAAAATCTAACTCTAAGGTACTCTTTGGATGGTTTAGCCTACAGCTACTCTAGGTGTTATAGTCTAAGGTTCACAAAGATTAATCAAGCATTAACTACACAACGAATGACCTATCGCATTACTAGATCATTAACAATTAAGATAAGAGACAACCAATCAATATTCAATAATTAAGTTTCATATTCCCTAAGCAAACACACAAGTAAATTAGCCGGACATTGAGAACATGCAAGCATACACACAAGTAATTAAAGATATAATTGAATTAATGAAGTAAAACACTTATCTTGATGTAAGATAGGGTTTGGAACCCTAAAATACTGTACAAGACAGCCTTGGTTCGGTTTAGTTTTTACTCCAAAAGACTACACACTGAAAACTGAAAAATTCAGATTCTATATATAAGATTACATTCGCGACGGCGTCACCTTATGATTTGTGACGCCGTCGGGTCGCCGTCATTAGGGTTTCGTCTTGGCCACGTTAGTCTTGTGACGGCGTCACCTTATGCTTGTGACGCCGTCCTCTTCAGCCTCTGACGCCGTTTGGATCAAATCTAGGCCGTCTGAGTGCGACGACCTACTCTTTTAAAGCCTGACACCGTCACTTGAAAATAAGCAATTTGGCTACTGTATCGTCACAACATGTGCTCCGACGGCGTCAAAGGTAACACCTGACGCCGTCCCCTTATATTTCAGCAGTCTGAGTGGCTCGATTATTGACTTTGGCCATTTTCTTCGTATATCCGCGCCTTTTCGTCCAAATAAGTGCCATTCCAGCAATTTGCCTTTGAGAGACCTAAAAAGTGAAAAGGAACGATATTAAGTAATAACAGATACAAAAGTAATCAAATAAGGGCTTAAACGACCCCTCAAAAAGGTACATTTTAAAACCTTATCACCCACTAAAACCATTTTTGTGCATAAAATGAGTCGAGATAACCGCAACTCCAAATCGTTTTCATATAGGCACACACTAGAACCAGAACGTTAAGTTTATTCTCATTTTTAACATGTTAATTCTTGCTCCTAGGAATAACCATGGTTAGCCGCAAGATTCTATGATCACAAGGACACCCTTGGCTACATTCTCAAACATCACAAAACCAAAGGACTTTCCAAGGAACAAGTAGAAATCTTTAAGAGTCTAGAATCAAGGTATTTCCATGAGGGTAGAACCATTCACCCATCTTTCATTGAAAATACCAATCTCCGTCAAGAACTAGCCGCCATTCAATTCGATTGTCTTCTTGACATCGATGAACCGATTTGTCCTAGGTTTGTGTTAGAGTTCTATGCTAGTGTGACCGGCTTCAGTGATGAAGATGATAATGAGTTTAGTCTTAGGTTTAAAATCAATCAAAACGACTACACCATCTCCTTAACCAACTTTGCTCAATTGCTAGGAATTCCCAACCGAGGGACATGTGTCTACTCGGATAAGTGGTCACTCACAATTCTTGATGCAATCAATGACCACTCTCTTCCCTACTGAACACCTCTAGCAAATAAGGATGTCATCTGTGAGCGCCTATTTATCCCAAGGGGAGACACAACCTGAGTCACCCGAAAAGGAAAAGAAGTAAACCGAGATCCATATGGAATGGATCTAAATGAACTTAAGCCTGAATTTAGGAAATGGGAAGAACTACTTAGAGCCAACGTCATTAGCACCATAGGAAATAGGGATCACATCAATGCTTGTCTTTTCCATATGCTATACAACTTATCCACCCATCAACCATTCAATTTAGCCTACTACATCGCTAGGAGAATGATTGCTATTCCAACACAAGTATCGGTTGATCTTCCATACGGGATGTTTCTCACCCGTCTCTATAGAGCCTACGCACCAATTCCACCAAGCCCAAAAGGGATGCACCTTCACTATGAGCTCATCCCTCACATCTTTGTACCTTTGAGTGATGAACGAGTTGCTAAGACAAAAGGCAAGAGAGCAAAACCTCCAACTCCATCATCATCATCATCAAATAGCTCCGATGATGGTCTTCCAAACTCTCGCCTTCCACCTCATGAGTATTATGAATCTCTTCCCGAGATTGAGAATGAATCAGCTGAGTTCAAGCAAACCAAGGGGATGTTCAAGTGCCTTGGTAGAATGATGACCAAGATCTACAAGAAGTTGGATAAGTGAGAATCGTTTTAAGGAGTGTTTGGAACAATACATTATATCTAATGTTTGATACAATTTGGTTGTTTTTATCTTGTAGGATGATAATATAACTCGAAACAATGATGTATGCTAACAATCTTATGCAGGGGGATACACAAGTATGCTATCAAATTTTACCCATTTTCACTATAAAGTAAAAATCACTTGGCCTTGCTCAAAATCTATGCTCCATTATGTTTGTGCATGTGTTATTTACTTTTCCTAACTAGAAATGTTTAATGTCACATGTTTTGAGCAAAATTTCAGGTTTCAAAAATGTCCCTGACACTTAAAAATACACTCTGTGAACTTTTCTGGTCTGCACGGATCAGACGGAACCAACGTTTTGGTTCCGTCTGTTATAAGAAATGGTACCGCCGTACCTGTACAGGCGGACCAGACGGCACCCTTTTAAGGGTTCCGTCCGTGTAAAATTTTGGTGTCGTGGATCCTCCAGGTAACTTTATGAATTTCGGCTCTTTCGACATTCCAAATTACCATAAATTGCTTGTGAGTCAATCTTAACTAGTTTGTACCCTTATTAGAACTAGTATAACACACTTGGGCATATAGGAAATCCATTTCCCACCAAAATTCAAAAATTTGAAAAATTCACCCAAGGAGCCCTTTTGCATAAAGGAAGGAACCAAAATTTTGGTACTTTGCAATCCGTGGGTAATCTAATTGTTAGGATCTTACAATCTGTTAGGAATTAGAATATTCAGTCGTTAAAGAGTCGGTCACCTCAAGTATATGTATTCGTTAGAAAGCTCGTAGTCGTAGTCTAGTTATATTATTAAGTTATTTGTCTTGTAACACCGTGGAGGACGGACGGGTCTTTACCCACTGTATGCCTGATCCACAGCCCGTAGGTGGCGTTTGTTTGTAAGAAACTATAAATACCCTCTACCTCCCAAGGTAGAGGGTTGGAGCTTCAATACCATTTTTCTTTGTTTCACATAGTTCCCAACTCTCTTCCCTTTCTCTCTCTAGAACTTTCTCTCTCTAAACTACTTGAACGCCCCACTTTGATTATGGTTTAGTGTGATTGTGAAATCCTATATCTTACAATTGGTATCAAGAGCCATGGTTTGATCACTCATCTTTCATGCTCTTTGTTTTGGTGGATTTCATAAGGTTTTTGGGGTATTAAGTGTTTAGAAGAGTTTGATTCATTTGAACAAGTTCTAGTGTTAAAGTTTGAATTTTGCTTGTACTTTTATGTTTAGGATCATCATATGTGTTTATGTTTTGAATTGGAAGGCTTAAATCATTGTGGTTTGGTTGTTTTTGATTGATAAAGTGGTTATATTTGAACTTTGTACAAAGCGAGTTGAGTCTCGGATACACATTTCTCCGAACCGAGTTGCTTTGGTACTGGATGCGAGTTGTTGTATGCGACTTGGCTACTTAGCGAGTTAAGCTTTTAAGCGACTTGGTGGTTAAGCGAGTTGTGTCTGTTTGCGACTTGCTATTAAGCGAGTTGATTCCTAAAGCGACTTGCTTCTTTAAGCGAGTTGATTGTGTTGCAAGTTGATACTAAAGCGAGTTGGCTATTTAGCGACTTGTTTCATTAAGCGAGTTGATTGTGATTGCGAGTTGATACTAATGCGACTTGGCTATTTAGCGAGTTGATTCCTTAAGCGACTTGTTTCTTTGAGCGAGTTGGTTGTTTAGCGAGTTGATTACTAAGCGAGTTGAGTGTTTTGCTACTTGTCTATCTAGACTTGTTACTTCTTTATGATACATTCTTACGGTTGTTCTTTTGGTTTAGTAAAATCCCGTGAAAGAATCAATTTCCCGGTTTAATCAAAGAATAGTAAAATCCCGTAGAACTTGTTATCATGGCAAACATCATTCCTACTATTGTTTCTTCCGTAGCTGAGGACGTTCAAGCAGCAGGGTCAGATACTCGTCCACCTATGCTTGACAGAACTGATTATGATTCTTGGGCACAACGAATCCGATTGTACTGTTTGGGAAAAGAAAACGGAGTCAACATTCTCAACTCAATCGATGAAGGACCTTATCAGATTGAGACTACTAGAGACTTGATTGATACAGCTGCAGATGGAACAATGATCTATGGAATAGACAGACCAAAGACGTATGATGAGCTCACTGATAAGGAGAAAAAGAGATTCGATGCAGATATCAGGGCTTCTAACATTATACTTCAAGGTCTTCCAAAAGACATCTACAAGCTTATCAATCACAACACTGAAGCAAAGGTTGTATGGGATAATGTCAAGATGCTTCTTTCTGGTTCTGAATTAACTATGGAAGACAGAGAATCACAACTCTATGATGAATTTGAGCACTTCAAAATGAAACCTAAAGAGAGTGTCTATGAGTATTACGTGAGATTCCACAAGCTTGTTAATGACATGAGGAACATCAGAATGACTATGCCAAACATTCAGCTGAACTCAAAGTTTGTGAACAACATGAATCCCGAATGGCACAAGTTTGTCACCTCTGTGAAACTAACCAAAGGATTGAAGAATACAAACTATGAGCAACTCTATGCTTTCCTTCTTCAGAATGAGAGACATGTTATGTTTGAAAAAAGGATTCTTGATCAGTTCAAAACCAACCAGGGAGAGATAAGCTCATCAAATGATTCAACTGCCTTCTACTCAAACATTGGAATTACCACCAAAGCATCTCAAGTTATACCCATGGGTAATGGTAATCACAAACTCATTCCCGATCCAATGTTCAAACAAGCTGATGCTGATGCACACGTGGGAAACTTCATTAATCAACTGGCTCTCATGATCAGTCAAAACATGAACTCTCTCCCACACACCAACAACAACCTCAGAACAGCATCCAATCCACACAATCAAGCTACTGTCAGAGATGGGAAGGTTATGGTACAACCAGTTCAAGAAAGGCAGTATGAACAAGGGAGAGGTGGAGCTGGTAGAGGATATATGGCAAATCAGAATAGGGGAAGGAATGGAAATCAAGGACAAACAAAGCCGATCAAATGCTACAACTGTGGCGGTGAGGGACACGTTGCAAGGAACTGCACATCTCCAAAACGTCCTCAGAATGCTGAGTACTTCAGGGATAAGATGTTGCTTGTTCAAGCTCAGGATAATGGAGCTGCTCTGGATGAAGAGGAGTTATTGTTTCTTGCTGAAGGGAATGCTAAGACTTATGATGCTGATGTTGATGAACAGCCAATTCAGGAGATGGGTCATAATCATCAGAATGCCTTCCAAGTCGCTGACTGTGATGCATACGACTCTGACGTCGATGATGAACCTACTGCACAAACAATTTTCATGGCTAGCATCTCTCCAATGGTCTCTCTTAAGGTCCCCTCACCACAGCAAGCTAGTCCATCCAAAGAATCAATCATTTCTGAGGTATTAAAACTATATGATGATGTTGATGAGCGAAAGATGTATAATGAAGTACAAACTCTTGAGACTTATGAATCAGATATTGATTATGAGGGTAATAGCAATATTGTCCCATATGATCAATATGTGAAGCAAAATGAAAGTGAGGTTGTAGCAAGTAACGCATTTTCCGCAGTCAATGATGACTATGTTTTTAATGAACATACTGCATGTGCCCCTGATGATTATGTTGTCTCTGAACTTAATGCCTATAAAGAACGTGTTGCTATTTATGAACAACGTGCTAAATTTGAGTTGACCACACGTGAGCAGGAAATGGATGTCCAAATGCGTACAATTATTAGAAAAAGTAACTTTAGAGAAGAAGTATTAAAACAAGAGTTAAACTCCTTACAAGAATAGCTCTCTAAAACTGTTAAGCAAAAGAAAGAACTTCAAGATAATGTTAAAGTGCTTAAACAGGAATTTCATGCTAAGGAATCAAAACTTTTGAATGAGTTTTCTAATCTAAAAACTTTGAAAAACAAACATGAAAACAAGTTGTATGTACAAGGAAATACCATTCAGACTGCTCACTTGATCACTAAGCATAGAGTTTTAAGCGATAAGCATAGCGTTCCCATTATTAATAAACCCAACCCTGAGTACGGTAAGATTGCAAAGGCTGCTCAAAATGTAATATATGATGGCAATGAGATTCTTAAACCTAGACAAACACCTAGTTGCATTGTGTGCACTGAGGAAGATAGAAAATTAGCTGATGCATCTAGGGAGAAAATGGATAAGAAGCTTAACGATCCTGAGAGCAAAAAGCAAAACATAATAGTTAAACCCCACGATTACAAAAAGGAAAATTGGATTTCCTAAAACAAGTTTAAGCCTCAAACTTTGTTAACACCTGAACAAGTGTTTTGGAAAAAGGACTTAGATAAGCAAAAAGCTGAAAATATTGTTGAAACAAACCCTCCCCTTAGGAGAATGCCTGCAGCGACTGTGTATCCTCCCAATACACCAATGCATTTAGTTCCTAGAACTATTGCCACTAAGAGCAAGACCTTAATCAGTCAATATGTGATTTTTCAACTATTTGTCGATTTTGAGAAAACCTGTAAGAAAAGGATCACACCCACTGGGATAACTGAAGGGGAAAGGGGCTTTGAACAAACAAAAGAATGTTATTTAACTGAATTCATGCCTTTCTTTAAACAACTAAAAGATCAATTTGAGAGTCTTAAAAAGGGGATGGATACAGATATTAAAGGGATGGAAAAAGAATTTGATGCAATGATAATTGAAGTTAGTGACTATGAGCGGGCATTAAAATATAATGAAATTGAGAGGAAAAACTTGCATACCTTAAATGAGAATCTGATTTCTGAATGTATCTCTCAAGATGTGTTTTATACTGCTACTAATTGCTCTATTACTGCTTCTCAATTTCATGAATTATCTGTTGCGTTGAAAGTCTCCCATGATCGTGTCATTGAGCTTGAAATCAAAAACTCTAAACTAAGTGATAAAATTGAACAGGAAGATCACGATAATTTGGTAAAACATTTTTCTAAGCTAGAAGTTGAACATTTAGATTTGCAACTAAAATATCAACATCTTAAAGAAAATGTTAAAACCTCAAACATCAAGATATCCTCGGATGTTCCAGATTTTGATGCAGTCTTTGAACTAAACAAACGTGACGAACAGATTCAAGCTCACTGTAACACGATCAGAAAGTTGAAAGTCCAAATCTCTCAATTAAAGGGTGAAAAGAACAATATGACTGGCTCCCAAATGCCTTCTCCTTTAGATTCTCGGAATTCTCAAAATTTTCATCTTCAAAACTTGGTTAATGCCTTACAAAAGGAAAATGAGAGTTTTCTAGAAGAAAATGAAAAGGTTAAACGTCATTTCAATGAGTTATTTGAGTCAATGAAAGTCACTCGTAACAAAAATAACGATAAAATAATCTCGTTGCAAAAGGAAATTGAGAATCTTAAGAGTCAGGTAAAAGGGAAAATGCCAATGACCAATGGGGAGAATGGTGCTTCAAAGGTGCATGTATGTAATAAATATGCTTTGTCTGTGAAATATGTTCCTCCTCATCTTAGGAATAACAAACTTGCGATTCAAACATATTTCTCATACCTTAAGGACAGCCTAGAATGTCATCCTGAGATTGTAGAAGAGGATAAGTTAGAGAAACCAGATGATAATGCAATTGGCCATGCATGCTTATATGCCAAACGATCTCAAGAACTTCTAGAATGCTTAATTACAATATGCCCTAAAACCTTAGGTGAGCAAGTCAATCCCTTGATACCTTGTTCTATGCATAGTGCCAAGCATGCAAGTCATTCAATACCCAATATTATGAATGTGAACCTTAGTGTGCCTTCAAGTAGTTCAGACTCCAGATCTGTTAGTGCTAAGAATGCGAACTCAAGTGTGCCCTCTAGGAGTTCAAAACCCAACACTTCTAGTATTAAGAAAGTGAACTTTAATGTGCCTTCAAACAGTTCAGATCCCAGCACATCTAAACAGGAAATGCATAAAGTAGCAAAACCAACTAATGTTCCCATTCCGTCTACAGGAGTAATCAGTGACATTAAAGCAAGCAGGTCAAAGTCTCAAGACAATACAAGGAATGATAGGACCTCGCAAGCTAAAAATGTGCATTCGAAGAGAGTAGAAGATCACCCTAGGAACACTAAGTTTGAGTTAAATAAAACGAATCGTGTTGATTCTAGTATTAGCTATAAGCGTACTGCAATTAATTTGAATTCTGCTGCTACTTTTGGAAAAACTTGTAATGATGATTGTGTAGTTTCGGTTACTAATCCTGAGTGTGGTATGAATGATTTGTCTAATGCTAGCGAATGCCCAGTTAAAACTATTAATATTAAGAATCAAGCTAAGAAGGCTAAAAGGCAAAAGCGAAACAAAGTTAGAAAACAGTGGAAACCCACAGGAAGAACATTTAGTAAGATAGGTTATCAATGGATACCTGTTGGTCATAAGGCTAATCAGTTCTGTCCTCAATCTGCTAGGACAATGCCTACTAGAAAATGGATGCCTACTGGTAGAACTATTCCTTTAAGAAGTGAACATACTTTGAATAGGTCAAATACGGACACTAGCACTGCATCTATTCCTAATGATTCCATTGCTTCTACTTCTGATATGAATGTTTCTATTTCTGATGTGGGTGTTCCAATCACTGTTACTAACCAAATGGAACCCATTCTTGCATGGGGATCCCAATTATCCAGTTATCCATTCTTGTCTATGTTCAGCTGCAGATCGTTCAAATCGTTCTGTGGTACCTGGACTCAGGCTGTTCCAAGCATATGACTGGAGACCGGTCGCGGCTCATGAACTTCGTGAGCAAATTCATCGGGATAGTTAGATTCGGGAACGATCATTTCGGTGCAATTATGGGTTATGGAGATTATGTTATTGGTAATAGTGTTATCTCCAGGGTATATTATGTGGAAGGTCTTGGTCATAACCTGTTCTCTGTTGGTCAATTCTGTGACTCTGATCTAGAAGTAGCCTTCAGAAAACATACTTGTTTCGTTAGAGAACTTGATGGTAAGGAACTTTTAAGAGGAACACGTGGTTCAAATCTATACACAATCTCTATCGAAGATATGATGAAGTCTTCTCCAATTTGCTTGTTGTCAAAGGCTTCGAAAACAAAGTCATGGTTCTGGCATCGTCGTCTCAATCACTTGAACTTTGGCACCATCAATGATCTCTCCAGAAAGGACTTAGTGGTAGGTTTACCTAGACTGAAGTATGAAAAGGATCATCTTTGTTCAGCATGCCAATTGGGAAAAAGCAAGAAGTATGCCCATAAACCCAAACCTACAAACTCAATTACAGAAGTTCTTCATACAATTCACATGGATTTATGTGGACCAATGAAAGTGCAGAATATCTTTGGGAAGAAATATGTGCTAGTTATGGTTGATGATTACTCTAGATTCACCTGGGTCAAGTTCTTAAGGACAAAGGATGAAACTCCAGATATCATCATCAAACTCATCAAACAGCTGCAGGTTCGACTTAACAAAATAGTCAGAATTATCCGAACAGACAATAGAACTGAGTTTGTTAACAGAAAACTTAGTGAGTTTTATGAACGTATTGGAATCAGCCATCAAAGAAGTGTTCCACGAACTCCTCAACAGAACGGTGTAGTTGAAAGACGAAATCGAACTCTTGTGGAAGCCGCAAGAACAATGCTGATTTACTCAAAGGTTCCAATGTTTCTCTAGGCTGAAGCCATTGCCACTGCATGCTACACACAAAATCGATCCCTGATTCACACTGTTCATGGAAAAACTTCATATGAACTTGTCCACAACAGAAAACCTAATCTCTCATTCCTTCGTGTGTTTGGTGTATTGTGTTATCCAACTAATGAGGGCCAAGACTTAGGCAAACTTAAAGCTAAAGCAGACATTAGAGTATTTGTAGGGTATGCACCAAACTAAAAGGGATACCGAATCTACAACAAAAGAACCCGAAATATCAAGGAAACAATTCACGTTACGTTTGATGAGTTGACCAGTCAAATGGCTCCTGGACAATCCTGTTCTGGACCCGCACTACAAAACAGTCCCATTGGTTCATCCCTTGTACCAAATCCCTCTCCAGCAGCTCCATATGTACCTCCATTAGAAGATGATTTAAGGAAATTGTTTGATCCAATGTTCGATGAACACTATGAACCAAATGCTGATGAAGTGTCAAATCCATCAACAGAGGCTGCTCCTATTCTTGTAAATGAAGTCAATCCTTCAGTCTCAATATCATTAAGTCAAGAAGCGCCTGCTGCTGATCACTCTGTCTCATCAACAAATCATCAATCATTGAGTGTACATCATGGAAATGTTTCTAGTATCAATGATGAAGTTAATCCCTTTTCTACTCTTGAAGATGCTCCATTTGAAAATATATTTGCTCCTGAATCATCATCAGAGCCATCTACATCAGGAGAAATCGACTCAGCTACTTGAGTTCCTCAACAACAACCACATGAACACCTTAGGAAATGGACTCATGATCATCCATTGGACAACATCATTGGAAACCCCTCTCGTCCAGTATCAACACGAAAACAACTTGCAACCAATGCCTTATGGTGCCTCTTCAACTCCGTACTCTCTAAGGTCGAACCAAAAGATTTTAAAACTACTATGAATGAAGACAGCTGGTTCAATGCCATGCAAGAAGAAATTCATGAGTTTGATCGACTTGATGTATGGGAATTAGTACCTGCTCCAGATTGTGCTATGATCATTGCTCTAAAGTGGATCTTCAAAGTGAAGCTTGATGAGCATGGTGATGTATTAAAGAATAAGGCTAGATTGGTTGCAAAAGGATACCGTCAAGAGGAGGGTATTGACTTTGAAGAATCATTTGCTCCTGTTGCTCGCATCGAGGCAATCAGAATCTTCTTGGCTAATGCTTCAAGTAAGAACATGGTAGTCTATCAGATGGATGTAAAGACGGCATTTCTGAACGGAGATCTTAAAGAAGTCGTCTACGTCAGCCAACCTGAAGGCTTTGTGATTCCAGAGCATCCTACTCACGTTTATCGTTTAAAGAAGGCTCTTTACGGTTTAAAGCAAGCTCCAAGGGCATGGTATGATACGCTATCAAAGTTTCTTCTATCTACTGGATTCAGCAAAGGAGCAGTTGATCCAACATTGTTCACCAGGAAGTCAGGCAAACATTTAATTCACGTTCAAATTTATGTTGATGATATCATCTTTGCCTCGACTGACCCCAATGAGTGACCGTTTTTCAATTGAAATGGGTTCTAAATTTCAAATGTCAATGATGGGACAAATGTCATTTTTCTTGGGATTACAAATTTCACAAAGTCCCGGAGGCATTTTTATAAATCAATCTAAATATGCAAATGAGATTTTAAAGAAATCTGGATTTGGTTCTAGTGACCCTGTTGACACTCCTATGATTGAGCGTACTAAACTGGATGAGGACCACTCAGGGATCATGGTAGACCAAACAAAATATCGTAGCATGATCGGATCCCTGATGTACCTCATAGCTAGTAGACCTGATATTCTGTTCGTTGTATGCATGTGTGCTAGATACCAGGCTAAGCCTACCAAAAAGCACCTTGAAGCGGTTAAACGGGGTCTTTCGGTACCTCCAAGGAACCATCAACATGGGACTTTGGTACCCGAAGGACACCTGTATGTCACTAACAGCATATGCAGATGCAGATCATGCAGGGTGTCAAGATACTCGTCGAAGTACATCTGGAGGTGCTCAGTTTTTGGGTGATAAGCTTGTGAGCTGGTCATCAAAGAAGCAAATGAGTACTTCTATTTCCTCTACAGAGGCAGAATACATAGCCATGTCATCATGTTGTGCTCAAATCCTTTGGATGAGATCTCAATTAACTGACTATGGCTTTGAATTCAACAAAATCCCTCTGTACTGTGATAATAAAAGTGCTATTGCTCTCTCATGCAACAATGTTCAGCACTCAAGAGCTAAGCATATCGACATTCGACATCATTTCATCAGGGAACAAGTGGAAAAAGGTGTGGTGGAACTCTACTTTATGAGAACTGAATACCAGTTAGCAGACATCTTCACCAAAGCTCTTCCTCGAGAACGTTTTGAGTTTATCCTTCCGCGTCTTGGTCTAAAGAGTTTACAACCGGAAACACTCAAGCGTCTTCAAGAGGAAGACGAGGAGTAAAGGTCTTTCTTCATCTATCTCCTTGTATATATTTATTCAAAAAGCAAAATACAAAATTTGAAAAACCCACAAAAGAAAATATAAAAATATAAAATTCCCAAAAATCCATAAAAATGATAAAATCTTGAAAATTTCCAAAAATTATTGTTATTTTGTCATGTTTTACCTTATTCGATATCATCTACGAACTTTGTGTTGACATTCAAAGAATGTCACGGATTTTTAGATGATCTTCGAATGCACATAGTTTTTGTTCAAAAAAAAAGGCGAAGAAAAATGGTGGTTTATTGTCATTTCAGGCAGTAACCCGTTTTCAAAGAAAGAACAGAGCCATGCTATATCTTGTTTTTCAAATCTCATGCTCTGATTCTATAAAAACAATTTCTTACTATCTAATGAAAACAAATTGCTTTGAAAAATTACTCGGAAAATATATATCACTCAATCAACAACTTATGTCATTGATTGAGGGGGAGAATGATTTTTCAATTAAATTAAAAAGTGTATTTTTCAAACAATGGTACCAGACCGTGGTTATTATTAAGTTTTCAAAAGATATTCAAGCATGTTTAATCCTTGGAGTCTAAAGTCTCAAAATTCGATCCTTATCAGTGAAAACGTCTTTCATAATCATGTCACTATTCTCCTTAAAAGCTTTCAAAATCAATTTAAATCTACAGAGATCACAATTCTCAAATGATTTGATAATTGTGATCGGGGGAGAATTTGTGATTTAAATTGGATTTAAACTGATAATTCGATAAATGGTTTTATAAGGATGTACAAGTTCTCCTCCCCGCATGTGACAAATGATTTCAAATTTTCCATGCACATGTTGAGGGGGAGCATCTACTTTAAACCTTAAATTATTGAAACGTGATTGAATTGTCTCTATGTGCATGTTCCTTCTAATATGTGCAAAACCCTTTCAAACTTCGAGGCACATATTGAGGGGGAGCAAACCTTTGAAAACCTCATCCTTCCTCAAAATATTATCTACTCAAATTGATTGGGAAGTGATGATGAGCATTTTAGAAAATGTTAATCAAAAGATTGGACCTTTCATTCTTAATCTAACAAATTCCAAGATCTCTTGCCTCCATGTGCTAAACAATTTCTGAATTATATGCATATGTTGAAGGGGAGCATTTCTAAAATATCAAAACAATTGAGATACAAAATGCTTTGATTTTATATTACAAGTATCTTGATTGATTTTTCAAATGGTTTTCAATTGGTTTCAAGGCGGAAGAACTGTACCAAAAGACCGACCAACTTTACTTTATGCATGGTGATAAAAGGATGATAAGGTTAGGTTGAGGTCCTATGATCCGCCAGAACTGGAGGGATCTACCCAGGGACAATCCACTAGTTAGTGTAGAAGTCCTTAGGTATGATGATAAAAGGAGAAAAATGAGATATGGGAAGAGTGCGGACTAAGACAGAGCTAGTACTGGAATAAACCCAACAAGGTTCTAGTTATGAAGTCTCGGTAAGCACTGAAGGGGTTGAAGAATGAAAAAGAATTGAATGAGAAAAGGGTGAAAAAAAATAGCCCTCCATTTATTCAACCATAGGGCAGAAACCGGGTTCAATTCATATGCTACTGATGGTAACATCGGTATTGAAGACAAGTCGTCATGGACCCAGTGACGCACTGCACTACAACTTCCCAAACCACTCAAGTTCCTCTTAAAAGGACTTGTTTCATTCTCACGGGGAACCAACATTATCTATCGACTCTCTCTTAGAGATTGTTGATATTGAAGAAGGAGACCCTCTCCCTAGTCTCCGAAATAGGAACCAAATATGCACAAATTGAGTCTAGAGCCACGAGATCATCAATAAATCTCATTAGGACACTTTCAATGAAGACTCTCTGTTTCACACAATATGGAAAGAGAGATTATATCCTGAGTCCTACGCATTATCCTTGTGGTATTGCCAGAACATCCGAGTGATATGTAAACATATTCACAATGAAGATGGAAAGCCTTCTGGAGCCAGCATCAAACAAGCTCCTGGTAGGTGGCATGTGAGATCTATTCAATAGATCAATCATGTGACAACTGAACAGAAACAATGGGGCGATTCAATCTTTTGAATCAATCCTGGTTCAGGTTATGGATTGACGGATACCTTTGAAAAAACCGGTCACTGTGCTTAAAAAACCCTTTTTATTAGCACATCGACCGTGTACGAATATTTCAAATCAAAAGGTGTTTATGATTGATAATTGATCTTCATTAAAACCTTCGTGGTATTTCAAAAACAATTTCTATTGAGCAGTACACGATTGTTTGACAAAACTCTTTTCATCAATCAGTGAATCATAGTTCGCTAGTTCACTCACTCAGTGTTGTCTTCTTTGAGACATTCTGGTTTGAGAACAGCTAGAGCAGCTGCGAAACCCTGTCAAGGAAATTCTTCGGAATTATACATGATCACAGGCAGTACGTGTACTGATCAACGGGGAACCGTGGGCCGTGTACCTCAATTCAACGAAAGTGATCAAAGACACTTTCGTGCACTTTATTGCTAACTGTTGTATGCAGGTACGCCCGACGTTTGCAGCTGATCAGAATGAAGCGGTCAATCCATAAGCCGCATGCTCACTCAATACATTCATCTCGAAAGAAATCATGATTAATGCATCAATGACTCTGATATTTTCACTCCATGCTTCTGCTACGCTGCTGCCAATATCATGAATCAATAAATGCTTCCGCTACTCTGATGAGAATACATCATGATCCAGAATGTGAGCATGCCGGTCCAAAAGTCACAACACCACAATGAAAGAGTCAAAGATTTATGTTAGCTGATGATCTCAACGTTGGCTCAAAACTCATCATCACGTGGATCAGTTAAAGACCTCCACTTGAATTATCCAAACATGCAAAACATGAAGAATCAAAGACTATGAGCTACTGAGCAAAGGACTTAATCAAGAATCCTCGAGCAATCTAATGTAATATCTGTTTGTATTCATTGTAAATTGAGGTGACCTCCCTTAGGGGGAGATTGTTAGGAATTAGAATATTCAGTCGTTAAAGAGTCGGTCACCTCAAGTATATGTATTCGTTAGAAAGCTCGTAGTCGTAGTCTAGTTATATTATTAAGTTATTTGTCTTGTAACACCGTGGAGGACAGACGGGTCTTTACCCACTGTATGCCTGATCCACAGCCCGTAGGTGGCGTTTGTTTGTAAGAAACTATAAATACCCTCTACCTCCCAAGGTAGAGGGTTGGAGCTTCAATACCATTTTTCTTTGTTTCACATAGTTCCCAACTCTCTTCCCTTTCTCTCTCTAGAACTTTCTCTCTCTAAACTACTTGAACTCCCCACTTTGATTATGGTTTAGTGTGATTGTGAAATCCTATATCTTACACAATCATTAGAACACATTTATTGCATATCTTTACTTCTTCACTCCATCCCTCTTGTATGGCTTGACTTGGGTGATATGACTAGCATTGAACCCACTTCCAAATCATTAGGAACCTCATCCCTTCTATGGTTTAACATCAAATCAAACACATTTCTCCATAATTTTTCACTTCTATAAATTAAGAGGTTTTACCATGATCATTGTAGGACCTTACTTTTATTAACCTTATCACAAACCCACTTAACAAACACAAGTATCACCACGTGAAACCACGCTACGCGTAGAACACGTTCAACCCAAACACAAACATAAAGCGTACAAGATGAAGAAGAAAAGATAAAGATGTTGGTGACTTGATGTTTATACAAACCGTGTATGTGGAGAGAAAAGATAAACACAATAAAGATGATGTTTATTGCAAAGGAAGAACACACACACACTTTCAAGCACACCCCTCAAATGACCATTTGAGGGGTATTTATACTCTAAATACAAGATGCCCTAAAGGGCTTTCCATGGGCTTTCGTGGGCTTGGACATGGGTTGGATTGGATATAAGGCAAGCTTAACTAAACTAATACCCATTTAGCTTAGTCCAATCCACGAGCCCGTTGACTATTCTAGCACGATATCTAACACGCGTTACAAAGTTCCTAATCGTGAATGACCATCACTTCTAATAAAAACTATTAAGGCTAACAATCTCCCCCTAAGGTGTAACACCCCAACCCGACAAGGGCAGAAGTGTCACATTCTAGTGTCATATCAGAACATACAATTAAAATCTTTACAAGCTGAAGACTTAAAAATAACATATCAAAATGAAATGAAATCTCCAAACAAAAGCTCTTCAAAATAAGTCCAAAATAATATGGTAACTAGGGTTGGCCCACTCAGATAATCCAACTCTCAGCCCATCAAAGCCCATCTTCAAACCTAAAACCTGCCGCAGGAAAAGAAATGCGGCTGAGCTTAAAAAGCCCAGTGAACAGATATAACAAAACGAAAGCTAAACAGAATCAGAAATATGAAATGAAACAGAGGAAACAATAACAATGTCGCAACAGAAAGGAACCAATGAGTCGATGATGATTCCTGCATAAACACAATTATACAGATATCCAGAAGGAACAGATAACAGAGGAGGAAAAGCACATAGCACATTGATGACATAAACGTACGCACATCTAAATAACCAGGCATACAATAAAGCAGGAAATCAGAGTATAAATAGGCCAACGGAAGTCCAAATGCTAGCGGAAACAATTAACGAGAAAGTAAGCATGGCAATCACACAAGTCAAATAATTACATTTAACAACATAACAAGTATCATGACCAACGGAAGTACTAACAGCAGTCAACACATGGCAGTCATACGTAATAAGTAGGAATACAGTAAAACCGATATAATTAAATGAATTAAGGCATAGCATGGCAACTAAACCAATTAACAAGCCAGACGTCACAAGTTGAACCATTTACCCAATCAAACCATAGCATAGACAGAAATGTAAACATGGCATGTCAACAATAAGCAGATAAGGACACAACGGAATAGTCATAGTCCACGAGATTAAATGAACGAATTACACATAATAAACAGACAAAACTATCGATTACACATTAGCATGGTCACCAGAAAAATCAGAGGGTCACATAACAGTGAGATCACATATCATCAGATGGAAACAGGTAACTCAGATAACCGCATAATAACCACATCATAGCAGGATAATCAATAGTCACATAAAACATGAATAGCATAATCAAATTCAATAAGCATATAATAACCCGGTACTTGAATAGAACGGTAGTAGAACGAGTCACATAAGGGTACATAGTAACAGACAATCAATGCAGAATATGGTGCGTTTGGGTAAACAGATGGTACAATATAAGTATATCAACAGCGTAAGGGTTGTCAGAAATCCATCCCGAGCCAACAGAACAGTACAGTGATATCAGTAGTGGCAATAGCAGCCCAGTAATCAATAGTAACCATCGTATTCGGAAGGGTGACCTCAGAATACCAGACAATAGGAGGGGAGACCTCAGTAATCAATATGGAGTAGCTAGCTCCCAGACTGTGAGGGGGTGTATTGCACACACGCACCACATCACCAGAACAGTATATATCAGTAATAGAACAGTACAGTACAGATCTAGGATGCATCCATACGCCCCTGCAGAAATATTAGTGGCCATAACAATAACAGTGAAGCGCGCATAATCAGTACAGTATAGGGACGGTGTGTAACATCACTCGTACACACTGGAGTCATGCCATTGGTGCATCAATGACACGGTCATGGAACCCCCATGACTAGTTAACAGTATTTGGCTCGGGTATCAATCTGAAGGGTCAGACAAGGTCCACAGTGTAGCAATATATCAGTCATAATAATCAGAGGTTCAATATCAGTAGTTCACCATTCAAAGGTTCATAGCAACAGTTCAATATCAAAGTTCAGTAGCAGCAGTTCAATATCAAAATTCAGTATCAAAGGTTTAGTAACATTAGTTCAATAACAAAGGTCCAATAACAGAGGGGTCAATAGCAATGGTTCAGTAACAGAGGTTCAATAACAGAGGATCAATATCAAAGGGTCATAGCATAAGGAACCATAGAAAATGGGATATTATAAACGAAGCAAAGTTAAAGGGAAGCCCTAATAAGAAGGCTCAGTGTAAAATATAACGGTTCAAAGCTAATATCGAAAGATGTAAACGAATCATGAGAAACCCCTACTGAAAAGGGATAGAATATTTGTACCTTAGCAACGAAATGTAAACAAACGGGAAAGTAACACCGGAAAGCAACGTCGTATCTTCTTCAACGAATCTACACGAATTGTGATTTGTTTAATACTTATTAGCTCACTTAAGTCATAACGGATTAATTGCTTATATGAATCGTATCAATATTTTTAGAGTTATTAAGCGTATTCTCATTTTTAGTAATGGACCGAATTAAAATACTTTATGCCGATAATCATTAATTAGCCAAACTTAGGGGTTACAAATGATAAATGATAGATTTAAAGGTTTAATATGACGATATAGCAAAGTTATAGGTTAATATGATAGATTTCAAAGATTAAGGTCAAAAGTGACAACTTGACAAAGTTTAGGGTTTGCATGCGCCATTACCCAAGTCTAAGGTTTAAAAATGCAAAATAACTAAAGATTTGATTTACATTAAAATTTCTATACGTTAAATGAAATGAAACAAAAAATTTGCTTCAATATATCTTATCGAGCCATATATAGGCTTGCTCGCGGTTCACATGGCTAACATTTACGACCAAGTAAATATACATTATCGTTAACCCCCGACTCGACTTCCCCGACGCACTTTCAAAATGCCAAACGGCTCACAAACGAATTCCGCGATCACCCTTGAAGTTACCCCCCACAAGACCATGACATACACATTTTATACACTATATTTGACATCTATTTCGTAGAAAATAAGCTCTGAGACACATGCATTACTACCACTCTTAGTCACGTAGTTAATCATGCATATCTCATTCTTATTGGTTAAGTTTTATTTCAGGTTCCAGATCATGGTTTAAAGAGTGTGTTGGTGCTTAAGGACCAGATTTTAATGAAGCAAAATATGCTTATACGAGATATAGAAACACATATATTAATCATGATTCAAACAGTTATAAGGCATGGTTTTTACATTAATTTAGGGCTGCCACAACGACACCAACCCAACCCCTTATGCCCACGACACAACTCTCAGATAGATAGCACATATGTGATATTTCATGTGCGATTGCATGTCTTAAAATAGCGAGACAACAGAAGCATCATAACATGGTTCAAATGGTTTCGAAGCATAATTATTATTCATGATTAAGGTGTGCATATGTCGACCGAGAGAAACAAAAGAGAGAAATCAAAACCTGATGTCGATTTGGAGAGGAAGGAAACCGAATAAGAACACAACTAGGCTCGGTCATGCACCAAGGACTCCAATGATTAAGCCGATCACGCCGAAACCAGTACCCAAACAGTCGATCCCGACCTCCTCTACCTTCATATTTCCTGGCTTGTTTTGGAGAGAAATAAGCAGCCGATTGGTTGGTTTTAGGGTTTATGAGAGTGTTGCAAATTTGACATTTGGTTAACCCATATAAAAGGAAGATCAGAGTGCCCAAAAAATGTGAGATTCGGTTTGGTATAAATGAGGATAGTAAGAGTTATTTCAGCCGAGATTTTGGGAAATTGATTCATCCAAATCCCTTCCAAGTTTATGCTTTTATCATTTAGTCAAAATAAATGTAGTTGTTGAATTTTGTTGACACATATATTAGGTTCGGTTAAATAGTCATAGAGACAGGTAGTAGCTTAGGGATACTTAAATGTACCGATTTATCAAAACTAGGTTTAGGATATATATACAAATAGTTGTATTCGCCAATAAGAACTTGAGTTAAATGTCATGCTAATTTAATTATCACATAATTTAGGTTTTAATTATTTAATAATGCCCATAATACTTAGGGAAAAATTCAAATTATATCAGAATTTCGAAAAACGGATTTTTAGGGTATTACATAAGGGGTGGTGATAAGGTTTTAAAAGGTACCATTTTGAGGGGTCGTTTAAGCCCTTATTTGATCACTTTTGTATCCGTTATTGCTTAATATCGTTCCTTTTCACTTTTTAGGTCTCTTGAAGGCAAAATGTTGGAATGGCACTTATTTGGACGAAAAGGCGCGGATATAGGAAGAAAATGGCCAAATTCAGAATCGAGACACTCAAAGCTGCTAAAAACAGAAGGCGACGGCGTCACTGCTTATCTGTGACGCCGTCGGAGGATTTTTGTGACGATACAGAAGCCAAAAACCCTATTTTCAAGTGACGACGTCGGGCTTTAAAAGAGTAGGCCATTGCTACTTAGACGGCCTAGATGCAACCCAGACGACGTCAGAAGTGAAGAGGACGGCGTCACAGACATAAGGTGACGCCGTCGCAAGGTTAACGTGGCCAAGACGAAACCCTAATGACGGCGACACGACGGCGTCAAACAACATAAGGTGACGCCGTCGCATATGTAATATTATATATAGAATCCGAATTTTTCAGTTTTAAGGGAGTCTTTTTGGGAGTGAAAACCTAAAACCGAACCAAGGGTGTCTTGTACAGTATTTTAGGGTTTCAAACCCTATCTTACATCAAGATATGTATTTACTTCATCAATTCAATTATGTCTTTGATTATTTGTGTGTATGCTTGCATGTTCTCCATGTCCGGCTAATTTATTTGTGTGTTTGCTTAGGGAGTATGAAACTTAATTATTAAATATTGATTGGTTGTTTCTTATCTTAGTTGATTAATGATCTAGTAATGCGATAGGTCATTCGTTGTGTACTTAATGCTTGATTCATCTTTGTGAACCTTAGAATATAATTACCTGAGTAGTTGTAAGCTAAACCATCCAAAGAGTGCCTTAGAGTAAGAGTTTATTATCCCTAGTGGGTTTTGTAGACGAGACCCTTTGGTAAGTTCAAAGAGTTAGGGAGAAACGCATACCCTACAACTTTAGACACACAACGCAACTAAGAATAAGGACGTGACAACTCAACCATCAATAGGAGATAATTAAGGAGTAGTAAAACCTAAGTAAACACATCTTTAAACTATCATACGAGCACACATTAATTAGACATAGACTACCACCACCTTAGTTTAGATAATTAGATAATAGTAGAGTAATCGGTAGAAATACCAACCCCCCCCCCCCAAATCCAATACCCGAGATTCGTACTTTTCAATTTCCTAAAAAACATAAAAAAGATAAAAAAATAATCAT
>BPTQ01000008.1:66087168-66187397 GCA_019973895.1 Chrysanthemum seticuspe | reverse complement strand
GCGATTCCAATTCCAACTCCTTCTAATAAAAAAATAGAAAAAATACAAAAAATCCTTTAACTTTTCATGCTTAGAGCCCATAACCTAAACCCCCCCCCCCAACCATAAAGATGGCTAATGAGATGATAATAGATTTGATTCCACCACCATCAGATACAGATTAATTACGCACGAGCATACTATCAAATTTCTACACAAATGAATCCAAAATGATGAGGAATTAATAGAGGATAACTACCAACTCAACAGTGCAGGAATAAGAATCAACGCAACACACAGATTTCAACATCCCATACGCAAAAAGGGATTGAGAAACTTGAATGGTTTCCCAGAGCAGATGTTTTGGGTGATCCCTATTATTTGAGAATGAGATTCCGTGAAACTTAGAATATAATTACCTGAGTAGTTGTAAGCTAAACCATCCAAAGAGTGCCTTAGAGTAAGAGTTTATTATCCCTAGTGGGTTTTGTAGACGAGACCCTTTGGTAAGTTCAAAGAGTTAGGGAAAAACGCATACCCTACAACTTTAGACACACAACGCAACTAAGAATAAGGACGTGACAACTCAACCATCAATAGGAGATAATTAAGGAGTAGTAAAACCTAAGTAAACACATCTTTAAACTATCATACGAGCACGCATTAATTAGACATAGACTACCACCACCTTAGTTTAGATAATAGTAGAGTAATCGGTAGAAATACCAACCCCCCCCCCCAAATCCAATACCCGAGATTCGTACTTTTCAATTTCCTAAAAAACATAAAAAAGATAAAAAAATAATCTTCCTCAACCTTAACCTTAGCGTAGTAACTTCTCACTAGCATTCCTATTCCCCTAGAGAACGATATCAATACCCGTGGCTTACCCTAATACTACACTACAACGATTAGGTTCACTGCCTAGGGTGTTGAAAAACTTGCTCGATGAAAAGGAAGTTCCTTTGACCCCGAACGACGCGTGTAGCGTTATCAGGTGGTCATTCAAACGATGCTCCACTTGATTTGGTCTTTACTTTTCTCGAGCTTGAACTTTGTGCGTAGATATAGAATAGTATTGATTCTTTGTTCCTTCATGCTTTGTGATCAGTTAATGTGGTTGTCTGTCGTTGTTAACTTCGTTGGTTTGGTGTCTCCACGTCTTTCTCCACCATGCTCACACTTCTATTTGTCTTTTGGTTTACCAATGACGTAGTTCTCTAGTCTTTATACTTTGAGGATTCTTTGACATTGACGAAGAATCATCTTTAACTTTGTGTAGCCTTTGATTATGATGAGAACTTTCATGTGTTGTTGGTATGAGCATGTGGAGAATCTGCACGATCAATCCGCTCCGGAGCTTCCATAAGAAGAAAACATAAAACAGGTTAGTAATAAGCGGATTCTGGCACTTACAAGTTTGAATTTCGAGGGTGTTAACAGCATAGTGTAAAAACACATCCCTAATTCTCACAGAGGCCGTTCCTGAACTGGAGTCCCACAAGTGAGATAACGCGATGTACCGAAATACACCTACAGTTCAGATGAGTCGCTGAGGTATACCTCACGACTGTAGACCGTTTGAGACACACTAAGCGTAATCCACGGGGAGTTACCGAAGTGACCTGCTGTCAGGGCTGCTTGATGTTGACCCTGGCAGGAGTTTCCATTCAATCACTGAGGATCACAGATGTGAAACTTCTCATAAATGTTCTGGCAGATTGCTAAGATCTGCGTAGGACTCTAGAATATATCACTTATGCCCTTATTGATGAACAGAAAGTGATGTCATGTCAAGTGTTCCTATGAGATCTTTTGATGAATCTCATGGCTCTAGACTCAATAGTGCATTTTGGTTTTCCTGAGCGGAGACTAGGGAGAGGGTCTCCTTCTTCAATACCAACAATCTCTAAGAAAAAGTCAATAGATTATGTAGGGTTCCCAGTGAGAATGAAACAAATCCTTTTAAGAGGAATTGAGTGGCTAGAAGGTTTAATGCAGTGCGTCACTGGGTCCATGACGTCTTTGTCTTCAATACCAGTGTCATCTAGTGACAACCAGTAGCATATGTATTGAACTCGGTTTATGCCCTAAGGTTGAATATGGAGGGCTATTTCTTTTCACCCTTTTTCATTACTTTTCTTTTTAATTCTTCAACCCCTTCTTTCTCCTTTCTCACATTACTCCTTTTTTTCAATCATTCCTAAGGACTTCTAATACTAACTATTTGTGATGTCCTTGGGTAGATCCCTCCGGCTCTGGCGGATCATAGGACGGATTTCCTATCAATAGTCACCTTATAACTTCATGACTGTCCTATTGTTGCCATAAAACCATTTTTCTTGAAAATCTCTCAGAGTGTTTATGATAGAAAACATGTTTGAGACACTCCGAGAGTTGTTATATTTTCAGAAACACTCCCCCTTCACATGTGCTTATAAGTTTTGACAGAAATCTGCACATAGAGGGTAGAGTTCGCACTTTTTGAATTGATCGACTTTAAATGAACTAGACCGATTCGAGACACGTTTACATCACTAGAGAAATAGCTTGAAATTATTACCCGTCCTGGTCAAGTCCATAGAAAGTTTCTCGAAATGGTACATTTACTGACTTTGATTCCTCGTCAATTCATTGGTTTCAACTGAGTCGAGATCATTAAACTTTTTGATCACATTTTAATCACGTCTCCTCCCCCTCAAAAATAGCATATACGTGATATTTTTTATATCAACGGATTAAACAATATTTTAGAATCTTTTGGGGAGACAAACGGATTTGATTTAAGCATGAATTTGGAACATTTTAGTTTTATACTCCCCAATTAATAAAGCATAATCAATTAAAGGGTTTTAGAGAGAGTTATCTTGAGCACAAAATATTTTGAAAGATTTTGAAAAATCTTTTTGAACAATCTTGAAAAAGTGCTCAAGATGATGATGATTTCTCACCATTTTTAAATGTAGTGCACTGAAGCGTACACTTGTGATTTTCATTAAAAAGCACGAGTTTTGATTTGAAAAAAATAATCAAAAGTCATCATTTCGGTCCGGGTTTCGTACTGATGTATACGAAAGCCATCTTTGAAGAAATTTTGAGAAACGACATGTTTTGAAAAACATTAAAGAACTCTCGCTCAAGCATCTGTACATACCCGTATCATTGTTGAATGACATTTCTAGAAACGTACAGAATATCGATTATACGAGAGACATGTCGTGAGAAGAATATTTTTGGATTTTTGATTTTATATTGTTTTTGTATTTTTGAAAATTTTATATTTTTATATATATATATATATATATATATATATATATATATATATTTTTCAAAAATATTTACAGCGAAGCTATTTGGAAAATCATTTTTAAGAAGATTCGAGAAGACGTTCTAACTCCTCAAGGGTTAGGCTTCGCATTCCAATTCGTTGAACTAAATCGTCAAACCTTTCTTTTGGAAGGGCTTTAGTAAATATATCGGCGAGTTGGTAATCTGTCTTCACGAAAAATAATTCAACAGTACACTTCTTCTTTCAGAGTTCCAAGTCGATGAAGCCTTCTGGCTGACTCACGTACACTTCTTCTTTCAGAGTTCCATTCAAGAACGCGGTCTTAATGTCCATCTGATAAATCGTGATGTTTTTGTGAGCTGCATAGGCTAAGAATATCCTGACTGCTTCAAGTCTAGCTACCGGCGCGGATGACTCTTCAAAGTCTATCCCTTCCTCTTGTCTGTATCCTTTGGCCACAAGACGAGCTTTGTTGCGAATTACAGTCAACTCTTCATCCCTTTTGTTCTTCTATAACCACTTGAGATCAATGACACGAACGTCAATTGGTCTTGGAACCATATCCCAAGAGTCATGTAGACGGTATTGGAGAAGTTCCTCCTGCATTGCTTCTATCCATGCGGGATCTGCCATTGCCTCACGAATGTTCTTTGGTTCTATATTGCTAATTGAGCAAAGGTAAATGCACAAGTCGCAATCGGTGGCAAGTTGGCGTCTCGTCTGAATTGGCCTGGACGGTTCACCAATAACTTGTTCAATTGGGTGGTCTTTTGTCCACTTCAGAGTAGAAGGATACCGTTGGTTATACGAGTGCGAGTTAGATGGTTCTCGTAAGCTTGAAGAAGATTCAGCTGATTCCGTAGCAAACGGGTTTTCAAATAAGTCTTCATCTAATGTTGCATCGTTCTGGTTTTGGTTTTGCTCATCAACTGCTGGTAGAACGGGTGCAATAACTGTAGTAGCTGTAGATGATGTAGATGGAGTTGGTGCATTGGTTTCGACCATTGTAGATGCATCTTCTGTTGGTGGTGGTGGATGATTTTGAGCGGGTGCAGCGGAATGATGGTTTGATGCATTTGTCGAAGTTCCACCATAGTATTCATCGAACATTAACTCGAAGAAATTCTCCCATTCTTGTTCTTTAGGATTGTCAAACGAAGTTGATTGAGCTCTTTGAGGTACGAGTCCTGAACTGATGTGTCCAGAAGTCTGCTGGTTTAGTGCGGGTTCTAGAGCGAGTCTCTCAGAAGCCATATGTGAAAGTTCATCAAATTTCACATTCATCGTCTCCATGATCCTCCTAGTTCTTCTGTTATACACCCTGAATGCCCTCGAGTTATCTGAATATCCAATGAAGATTCCAATATCACCTTTAGCTTTCAGTTTCCCTAGATCTTCTCTGTCGTTTGTCGGATAGCACAAAGCGCCAAACACGTGAAAGTAAGAGATATCAGGTTTTCTGTTGTTCACAAGCTCATACGGGGTTTTTTTGAATCTATGATGGATTAGGGATCGGTTCTGAGTGAAACAAGCAGTGGCAATATCATCAGCCCATAGAAATAACGGTGCACTAGAATAGATTAGCATTGTGCGAGCAGCTTCCACAAGAGTTATATTTATTCTTTCAACTACCCCATTCTGCTGTGGAGTTCTAACAGCTGATGTCTGATGTGTAATTCCAACATCTTCAAAATAAGTTCTTAACTCTTGATTAGTGAATTCTGTGCCGTTGTCTGTTCTTACAACCCTTACTGGAGTTTGAAGAAGTACTTGAATACGTTTCAGAAAGGTGATGATGATGCCTGGTGCTTCGTCTTTTGATCTCAGAAACTTAACCCATGTATATCTCGAATAATCATCGACGATAACAAGAATATACTTTTTCCCATTAATGCTTTCAACTCTCATTGGGCCACATAAGTCCATGTGCAACATATGCAACTTTGCTTTCGAACTAGGTACAGATTTGGGTTTATATGATGCTCTTTTGCTTTTTCCTTGTTCGCATGATGGACATAAGTGATCCTTGGTGTATTTGAACTTTGGAAGTCCGTTGACGATGTTGTCTTTGGCAAGATTGTTGATGGTGTCAAAATTGAGATGGGATAACCTTCTATGCCACAACCAGGACTGAGTTCCAGATGCTCGTGTCATAAGACATATTGGTGATGAAGAGGCCATTTGATTGATGTCGATAGCATACAAGCTTGTATCACGATTCCCAGTTAAGAGATCAGTGCCATCCAAGTTTCTAACGAAGCAAGCATTTTTCCTAAAAGCAACCTCTAAATCTGCATCATAGAACTGTCCGACTGAAAACAAATTGTGTCCCAACCCTTCGACATAGTAAACCCGAGTGATCAAATAATTTCCAAAAGGTAGATCTCCATAACCAATGATAGCTGCTACATGATCATTTCCGAAACGTACTGTTCCCATGAATTTCCAGACGAAATTGATCAGCAGCTTCAGATTCCCGGTCATGTGCTTGGAGCAACCCGAGTCGACGATCCAAAGACAAATTTCGATAACCTGCCAGTAACAGAAAAAGAATATTGTGGAAACCGTTTTGATTTAGGTTCCTTTGGGTTAGAGGTAAGATCCTGATCACACTCAAAGAGGTTTTCTACAGGGAATACTGGTTTAGCACTCATTGTACCATTCTGGAGTGTGAAAGTTCTACCTGTGGGTTTCCAAATATCATCCCTAAAGTAAACACTATGGTTCTTGTCAGTAGTGAAAAGCCTAAGTTTTGCAACTAGTCTTCCTACTCGTTTAGCGTAAGATCTTTTTGGGACGTTCTTCTTAACAGGCTTATCATTCACATTCTTAGAAACACAATCATCTTGAACATTAATTAAAGATTTCTTGCAAGTTAAACAAAGAGATGCAACACATTCATTAGACTTAGCAAGTTTCGTAGGTTCAGTACATTCAGATGAAATGTCTTTCTTATTCAAAAGCGGTAAATTCCTAGGGTGTTCTTCTACTTTCTTCTCTTTATTCAAGCTACTACTCCTAGAGGCAGTCGAGACTCTATTGTTCCTTGTATTGCTCTTAGGCTTTAGTCTGCTGCTCCTAGAGGTGCTTTCTAGTCCTGTAGAAGGTAAGGCACACGTATTAGGATTCACATTTTTATGAAGGGAGGTGGTTTCAGCTTTCCTAGTCTCTGTGGAGTGCTTTTCTAAACTTATGTCGTTTGTTCCATATGTTTTAGATGTGGAGGCAGACGCATTAGTGGTACTCATCTTAAAAAGGCCAGGTGCTAAAACTTTTAGTTTCTCGATAACCGCTTTTCCTTTATCAACATTTTGTTTAGGTATGGCAGGTGGAGTGACTGGTTTTGATGAAACATTTTTTTCATTGACTTTTGGAGGAGGCATAGAAACAGACATTTTTGGTTTGGAAACCGGTTTGGGAACATTTGCTTTCTCCGCAGTCAATGGTTTTTTAATCACAGTATCCACTGCCTTTCCTTTTTGACTTTCCAGCTGAGCCCTCAAAAGATCATTTTTCGCTTTCATGTCATTGTAGGCACGCTCATACGACAGTTTTTCATACTTGCATTCCTCAGTTTTACGATCAAGTTGTTTAAAATATGAGACATTTTCTTTTTCAAGTTTTTCAAGAGCTTTTTCATATTTTGAAACAATTTCGGAGGTCTCAGACTGGAGTCTTTCATGATCTTCAACAGAATATGTTTGCAAAATGATGGACATAATATCAGTAGTCAGAACATCTTCGAAGAGTGAATCATTTAGATTTTCCAAAACTTTGATGTGTTCAACACTTTCATTAGCTTGCTTTACCAGAGATTTATGGTCCTTGACAAAGTCAGCTGTTTCTTTCAAAAAGGCTTGTTCAAAATAAATTACCCTGGAGTTGATGTTATTCAGCTGAGGGGCAATTTCAGTTTCAAAAAACTTTTTTTTGTTCAATATCAAAACTATTAAACCAGATGTTGGTTGTAATATGAGTTTTAGTTTTAACAGTCTCTTGAAGTCTCCCAATTCTAGTTTTAACATCGTCTAAAATGCTTCTGGCATCACTTGTGTTAAAAGGATTGTTTGAAGACATTTGTTCGATTTTCGAAAAGGATTTTGAGACAACTACAGGAGTTGCAACTGGTTTTGAAACTGGTTTTGAAACTGGTGTGATGGAAAACTTTGATTGTTCTTTATGTGAAACAAACGAAATACCATTAATTTTGTTCCATTTGTTATAGTCAATTGGTTTGATTTCCGGATGTTTTTGTTTCATTCTTGATCTACTCTCCTCAGATAGTTCCAACGTTTCAAGAGAATCATGCACAATTATGGGTTCATGCAAAGGTTTTCCATTGTTCAACACATTCCGTTGTTTCTGAGCTTTCTTGAGGAAACAAGGAGGTGAGTTACCAAGAGCCATTTTATGTGTAGTATGAAAAATCGGATTTACTTTATTAGAAAGCATCTTGTTTGTTTTAGCGGAATGACCCGTTGTAAGAAGTAAATTATCCAATTTTTTGATAGTTTCATTTTTATCCAGAATTTCATCAAGAAGAGAATCTTCTCGTTTTGAAAAATCAGCAATCAACTGTTTCTTCTCTTTTTCAAGATCAGAAAACAGTGCTTTTTGTTTAGAAAGTTGGTCATTTAGTTCAAAAATTTCCTTGTTTAAAGATTTTATTTACAAGTTCAAATTCACATCAAGTGTGTCATACTTGGGTTGCAATTGTTTTTCTCTTAAAACAGAATCTCGATAACCAATTTCTAGTTCTGATAGTTTGTTTGTATGAAATTCAAAGGCTCTGGCGTTCTCTTTGTAACTCTCAAGCTCAGCGGTCAATTTAGCATTCGCTGCCTTAACTTCGCGATTGACCGTTCTAACTTTCTCAATTTCAATGCCACAGTTATTGATTAATGATTCAAAGTAAGCACGTGTTTCCTCATCAGTCTCAGTATTTTGTGTCACACAGCCTCCACTAGGATCCACATCTGGAGTTTCAGAGTTAGTATTGCTACAACTCGGATTGTCCAGGTATGTATCATAAGTAGGTGCTGGAGTCACAGAATGCTGTTCGTCATGAGTAAACACATCAAATATGACATTGTTATAACATGGATCAATGATTGGTACCTCAGATACTGCGCTGGCGTCATAGACAGGAGGTGCGTCAGAGTCAGTGTTGTACTTAGTCTCCTGAAGATTTTCCATGAAGATGCAGTTTGCATTGATTTCCTCGAGGTCTTCCAAATCATCCACAATAGCGAAAAAATCATTTTCCTCAGCACTTAAATGCAACCCTGCTTCTTGCTTCTATGCTAACAGCATAGCTTTCCAAAGAAACTCAGCATTCTTCTTGTGCGGCTTAGTGGGACAGTTTCGTGCCATGTGACCCATTCCTTGACAGTTATAACACTTAATCTGATTACCCTGATTCACATTTCCATAATTCCCAACGACTGGAGCTGCAACATTCCCATTATGATTACCCACTGCTCTATTCCCAACATTCTGACCCAACTGATTACCCTAATTCGGAACCGCCTGATTACCCATGCGAAATCCAGTAGCATATCCCTGCTGATTCCCAATAACTCCAACCATTTGTCCTTGATGTCCCATATTCACACCCGGCTGAGCAATTTGCCTGTTGCGAGTGTTTGATGAAATCCTTTGGTTGTTGTTAGTTGGTGTGGAATAGCGACCTCTGAATTATTTACCCAATAAAGAAAATACTTGTAACAAAGCTTCTTCGGGTTCCATTTCAAGATCAGTGATTCCTTGTTCCTGGTAATGTTGTTGTTCTGGTGGATAGGTTTGTTGTTGAGGGATAACAGCTTGTTGTTGTGGAATGTATTGCTGCAAGTTGTTGTTAGTGGAAGATGATGAAGCTTGTTGTTGTGTATTCACTGAAGGTTGAGTCTTTGCAATAAGAGCCAATGGATCATGATTCTTTGCCAATCTTTCTTTCCTGACTTCATTCGCTTCAGCTTGGTTTTGTTTCAGAAAATTGTTTAGTTGATCAAAGTTCACCTGATGTAAGTCTTTTGTTTGGTTGACAATAGTGACATATCGTCCCCATTCTTCTGGAAGATTGTTCAGGAACTTGATGTTCTGAACGATAGTTCTGGGTGCCAACTTGTTTATGATAAGTTCATTCATCAAAGTACAAAACCTTCCATAGTAGGATTCAATGGATTCTCCTGGAGTTGAAGTGAACTTTTCCCATTCAGTTAGCAGCTTGTTTTCCATGTCTTGTTGACCAATTTCTGTTCCATGACAAAGCCGTCTAACACGTTCCCACATATCGAAAGCAGTTTCACAACTGTCTACCGCAGAAAATATGTCTCTTGGTAAACCTAGTTGGGCAATGTGAATTGCCATGTCATCTGCATCGACTTGCTTCTGATCATCTTCAGTGTATTCTGATTCAGTTTGAGTATGAAAAGATGGTGGGACGTCAGGAGTTCCAGGGTCTAGGATTTGTCGAGGCTTGAAGGGTCCATTCGTAATGGAGTTAATCATGAGTTTTCCATTAGGTTTGGTCTTGATGTAGCGAAGCATACGACTTTTCCATTGAAGATAACCACCTTTTTCCAACATAGGAGGACGGTTTTCTGCACCGGCTGCATGAATATCTTGTTGAGTTGCCATTGATGAAGGTATGATCTAATAAAGTTGATGTAGGATCGATTCAACGATAAAGGAGTTGTGTTTGATGAAGATTAAGCTCGGTTGTTGTAGTGAAAATTTGGTCTAAAAACTTAAAAATCTCAATAACTTCTTTTCGGAGCGTTTTTAGGACTTGAAGATTCGGCGGTCGATTCTCCTCGTTCTTACGATCGTTTTGATGGGTAGAACGCTGAAAACGGAGTTACGGTTCAAAAGTTATAGCCGTTTGAAGTTTTGCTCAAAATCTTACTCGTAAACCAGTTCTTAAGCGTAGAAAATGCTTAAGCGTAGGAATGCTTATGCGTAGACCGCTTAGGCGTAGGATTCCTTATGCGTAACCTTTAGGCTTAAGCGTAAGCTTATGCGTAAATAAAAAAGCTTAGTCGTAAGAACCTTACGCGTAAGTGGAACTTATGCGTAGATTGTTATGCGTAGGCGTTTATGCTTAAGCGTAAACTTAGGTTTAGAACCAAAAATCCTTTACACTGTCACAGCGTAAAAGATATCCACAAGTCGAAGTGTTCCACAAACTTATCCAAGTGAGGGAAGCACTGAGTAACCTTTGATGCTCGAAGATTCTTAGCCAAAAAGTTATGCGTAGGAACTTACGCGTAGAAATAGGGTATTGACTTTTCTTACGCGTAGAACTAGAGTTTTGACTTACGCGTAAAAAATTTCCAGTGATTCAAACAATTTCTCTTGCACAAACAGCCTTAAAAACACTCGAATAGCACAAAAATGTTGACCTTTTTCACCCAAAGTGCTTAGATAGCTTATGCGTAGAAATGACCTACCCAATTCATACGAGTTTAAAACTGATTTAAAACACATAAAGCTTCAAACTTTTTTGCAAAAAAAGACTCTTTAACACTAAAGAAACCTCAAACCACAAGAATCTTGAAGATTTTAGTGCAAAAAATAAAGTTTTAAGCGTAACCACTTTTGGATACCGAGAGCTTACGCGTATACCACAAACCACAAAAAAACTTCAACCAACCACTCCTAAACCATTGTTAGGCGATTGATACCAATTGTAGGACCTTACTTTTATCAACCTTATCACAAACCCACTTAACAAACACAAGTATCACCACGTGAAACCACGCTACGCGTAGAACACGTTCAACCCAAACACAAACATAAAGCGTACAAGATGAAGAAGAAAAGATAAAGATGTTGGTGACTTGATGTTTATACAAACCGTGTATGTGGAGAGAAAAGATAAACACAATAAAGATGATGTTTATTGCAAAGGAAGAACACACACACACACTTTCAAGCACACCCCTCAAATGACCATTTGAGGGGTATTTATACTCTAAATACAAGATGCCCTAAAGGACTTTCCATGGGCTTTCGTGGGCTTGGACATGGGTTGGATTGGATATAAGGCAAGCTTAACTAAACTAATACCCATTTAGCTTAGTCCAATCCACGAGCCCGTTGACTATTCTAGCACAATATCTAACACACGTTACAAAGTTCCTAATCGTGAATGACCATCACTTCTAATAAAAACTATTAAGGCTAACAATCATCTTCACACCTTCTTCATTCTTACCATCCACTAGCAAAAACACAAGTCAAAATGACAAAATCTTCACCTTCCACCAAGCCTTGCAAGAAAACCGCTAGGATTAGCGTAAGGCCTTGTTGTTTCGTCAACTTGAGCTCTTCATCCGAATCCTCCCCACTTACCATCTCATCTCCCATAAGGGATGACACAAGCCTAACCTTGGCTACTCCTACTCAATCACCCATTGTCATCACCACTCCACCACCTACAAAAACACCAACCTCACCACCACCGGCACCTCTCCAAACATCAAAAACACCATCACCACCAAAGTCTCCAACCCTTATTCCTTTGGAGTTATTCTCCACACCTCCCCTTCTCCAAATCCTTTCTTGGAGGACTTGGAAGATTTGCCTCCTAGGACTAATCATCCACCACCATTGCCATCATTTGGCACGATTGAGCGGATCGCTCATGAGTCTCCTAGACCCTCGTTTGATCCAAACGCCCCGTTAGGGCCAATACCTCTTCTCTTCCACCCCATTCACAAAGACATCCATGGTCCTTTATATGGGGATCAACCACTCCCTACATCAATGTCCCCTCACCTTGAGGACATTGAGGAGTCCATGTGGGATGATAATCCCACAAGAGAGGAGATTCAAGCGGAACTCCAACATCTCCACCAATTCAAAAATATGGTGGATTCTCAACTAAGTGAGACTATGCAAATGCAAAATGCTTTGCTAGCCTCTATAATCACCAACCCAAACACCACCACCAACATCAACACATCTACCATTCCACCACCACAACCTCATCAACCATACTACCCACCTAGGCATGGTTGCTCCACTTGTGAGCAAACCGCCCAAACCATTGATCGGACCCGGGTGATGGTCCATGAATTCCAAGAAGAAATGAGGTTCATCCTCAATCACATCCTTGAGCGACTCAACGCTCTTTCTCATCCACCATCTCATTAGAATGGTCCTAGATTAGCTTTTCTAAGCATCTTTTTTATTTTTATTTTTATTTTATTTTTCTAGGATTTTTTTATTGTACTAAAACACTTCATTGTGTTCTCTTTTCATGGTTTTTAAATCATGAAAAATTTTAACTAATGAATGGTGTTTTTCTATGTTATTGGTGCTTATTACATAGTGTTTGGAAATGCTTGTAAATGATGATTATTACTAACAAATCTTTTTGTAGCTTTTTCACAATCCATGTATCTTCCCATTAGCACCCAAGTTAGGGGGAGCTTTGATCAAGGGGGAGATAAAAGCTCGGGTTCATTATACATTCCGCATCGCATCTTCTTTTTGTTGAGACAAAAGGGGGAGAAATATATAGAACTTGGTCATATTTGACATTTATGAAAAAGTCAACATGATACTTCATTGGTAATACTTGACTTTCTGAAAAAGTCAACTGCATACTTTGACTTTCTGAAAAAGTCAACATCATGCCTCAACTAGTGAAGACTTTGACTTTCTGAAAAAGTCAAACATCATACACTTGCATTATCATTTCCTTTTCAAGTTCTAAAACTAATATTTTTATAACTCTTGCACAATCTTTGTATCTTTTATAAAAATAAAATTTATATTTTGTCCTCAACAAAAAGGGGGAGATTGTTAATACAAATATCGTCATTAAACGTTATTTATATTTTTTTATCTTTACCTAAGTTTTGTTAACGACAAAAGTAAATTTAATTTTTATAAAGCTTAAAGCTTGTCAAGTTTAATAGATATTAAAACAACATTTTTCAAACAATATCTTCATCATTTAAGCATTTACATTGTGACTAATCATATCTTAAATATGAGTCTAAGCATAATGTATGATAGTAGTTTTTAGAATGCTTTAGTTTCTTAAAAACTAAACATTACTTATGTATTTGCATATTTCTAAAAATAGAAAAACAACACATGACATCATGTGATGCATCATGGAAATCATTGGAAGATTTCATTAGATATTTTGTGTAGATTTGTACTCTTCATATCTTACACAATCTTGCATAGATATGGTTGACTTTGGCAAGATCTTGATATCTTGCTGTCAGACCCCGGCAGCACCAAAATGTATAACGGACGGAACCCTTTCAAGGGGTCCGCCGTCCGTGGTGCCTGCTGTTGGTTTTGGCTATAAATAGCAAAGCCAAACCAAGTAGTTTTTCATCCCTTTCTATCATACTCTCATACATATCTTCTCTCTAATCTTTCTAACTCAGTTTCATATCATATTTGTGATCTCTTTTATAGCAAAGAAGATCAAGTCACATTCAAGCTTCAACGAGAAGTTGGAAGTCTTGTTTGTTTAGTGTTGTATGATCTTGTGTTGATTCATACTTCATTGTTGTACTAAACCATCATAATCTTGTGAGTGTGAGTGGTTAGTATTTTAGTCCTCAAAATACATTGTGTGTGGGAGTGGTTGTACCCTTGGAAAGAACTCGACATTTAGCTTAGTGTCGGAAATAGTGTAAGCGAAGTGTAAAGGTTTCTCCACCGGTGAAAGAAGCTTGTTGACTAGTGAAGTTAAACTCTCGAGTGTGAGACTCGGGGAGTGGAGTAGGGCAAGGAGAAAGAGTCCTTGTAGACCGAACCACTATAAACAACTTGTTGTGGTTTGATCATTTCTTTCCTTATTTACTCTTTACATATTACTTACATATTTCATCAACATATCTAAGATCAATATCAATTGATCTTTCAATAAGTTTCAAAACAAAGTTTTTAAGTGGTAAACTATTCAACCCCCCTTCTAGTTTTCTACAAAATATATTATTTAAGTTATAAAATAACAAAATTTATTCACATACATAAAGAGATACAAATAAATAGGGCTCTGAATCAAGTTAAATCCAACGTAAGTGCCCATCTAGCATTTTTGATTCCATCTATCATTGTTTCTTTTAAAAAATGAAACAAACAACTAACTAATGTCACATCAATACAAAACACATTCTAAAGTCTCAAAACAAACGGGCACTTAAGGCTAACAATTAATTTGAATATAAAATAAAACTTGAACTTTGTTAAATTAAAAGTAGAGAAAAATACTAAAATAGTACAAAATCTTGCATCAAGTCCCCATCATGGTCATTTTTCAACCTAATTCCCTACATGGTCATGCGCAATCACGCATCTCCGCAGCTCCACTAAAATTGCGCCACTTGTCCATTTACAAAGGCCCACATTAACTTGCATAATTGCGCAACCGACGACTGCGCAACCGACGGATGATTTGACTGATACTTTATTGGAAAGGTAACAAAAATAAAAGAATGTCTAAACAGTAAGATTTTTGTTACCTTTCCAATAAAGTATCAGTCAAATCAGCCGTCGGTTGGGCAGCCGCCGGTTGCGCAGTTGTGAAAGTTAACGTGGGCATTAGTAAATGGATAATTGGCACAATTTTAGTGGAGTTGCGGAGATGCGTGGTTCCACATGACCATTTAAGGAATTAGGTTGAAAAATGACTATGATAAAGACTTGATGCAAGATATTGTATTATTTTAGTACTTTTCTCTTAATAGTAACATATATTTAATTTAATTTTATATTCATTTATTATTCATTAAATACATAACTAATTTAAATATAATTGCAGCCCCAAAACGGAACCCGATTCAACCTGCTTTATGTCGGTGTGTCTGTGAATTCTTGAACCTTTGATGTGGTATAACCGCCTATGTCTGTGTGTGTGAGAGACTACTGGCACATTTGAGAAGAGGCGTAATCGTTATCTCATGTTTTTACATCTTGGACCAACCGACACACTTCCTAATGTTTGGGCTCGGGCTAATAAATTGGGCCAAATGTTACGAAAGCCCAGTAATTTCTTTATTATTGCAAGCGTGAGTTTTTTTTCCCATTTAAGTAATATATAGAACGGGAAACATTTGTTTATTCCCACCGACCTAGGGGTTTAAGTAATATATAGAATATAATAAAAACAATATATTTAATGGGTTAAGTATTGCCCATCACATTATTTAAAAATCCTTTTTTATATTATTAACCCTATAACATATCTACTATTTGTGTCTCATTTCTAAAATTTTCTCATCCTAAAAAAACATTTTTGCTATATTAAATCAAGCTAATCTATGTATTTTTTTTTTTTTTTTGGAACAAGCTAATCTATGTATTGAGTAGCCAAAAATATGCGAGACCCAAAATAACCCAAAAAAATAACAATCTCAAATTAGATCCAAGACCTACTCCAATTTTAAGCAAGAAAGACAGATTTCCATTTTTGATTTAATGTAAAAAGAAAGAAAGAAAATAGTGTTGATAGATACAAACTCAAATCATAATTCTCTCTCCTCTCTCTTCCAAAAACCCTAAAATACCCACACAAGTAAGTTCTCTCTCTCCTCCTAAATATAAACAAACCCTCTCTCATTTCTTAATTTATTTAAATTATTTATTTATTTTTTACTGCTTAAAAACACATATTTTTTAATCAAGATCTATGCTTTACTCGTTATTATGATCTGAAATTAAAAGGGTTTTTATAAAATTTATTGTTTATTACTATGCAATATTCTTTTCTCATGTTTAATTGAATTTATGGTTTCTACAGCTTAAAAATGTAGGTTTTTGTATCAAGATCTGTGCTTTTTGATATGAAATTAAAAGGGTTTGCTTAGAAATGATTGTATGATATTCTTGCATGTTCCTTTTTAAATTTTTGTGTGGATTTGTTGATGGAGTTTTGATTTGAGTTATGGATCTGTTTGTTTTGTTACTTTTTAGGTCAGATCTAGGTTTGGAAGGCTAAAAGATTTTATTTTTTAGATGTTTTGTGATTTGGGGTTTGTTTAATTGTGCTGCATTCAATTAATTGGATCTTGATTATGATGTCATGCTGAAATTGGATCTAAAATAATGTCATTATCTTTATGCAGTCATTGGTTTTAGAAAGTGGTTGTTCTTGCGTTCAATTTTGGGGAATTTGTTTGGATTGTGGCTAATTTAGTGTTATGTAGCTTGATATTGAAGTGAATTTGGTGTTCGGGTATAATGGCATTGTTAGTTCATTTGCATAAGGCTAAAAATTTGATTTGAATTTTATATTGGTTGTAGAAAGTTGTTGGCCATCTTGAAAATGACTAAAACTTTTATCTTTATGGTCAAATTGGCTCTAAAAAGTTGGTTATTTTGCAAAAGACTGAAAATCCGATATTTATGTTTAAAATTGGCTATAAAAAGATGTTACTTTTATGTTCATTTTGGGGTAAATGTTTGGATTGTAATTAATTTGAATCCATGATTAATCTTTATATGAATTTGATGTCGAGGTTTCGGGTACAATGGCATTGTTAGTTATCTTGCAAAAGGCTAAACATTTTAGCTTTTGTTAAAGTGGTTCTGAAAAGATGTTGACCTTATGTTCAATCTTGGAGAAGTTGTTTGGATTGTGACTAATTTGGTTATGTGTTGCTTAATGTCTATGTGAATATGATATTCGGACCTTGTTGGTTACCTTGCAAAAGACTAAAATGTGATCTTCATATGTAATTTGTAGCTGTAATGGATGATGATGGATTGCGGAATTGGGGCTATTATGAGCCATTTAAGGAACATCTTGGGTTGCAATTGATGTCTCCAATGGGTGATCACAGAGACACAAAACAGTATTTTTCTTCTCGTGAAAATCCGCTTTTGCTTAACCCGAATGGAGCAACTTACCATCACCCCCACACTCGTATGGTATCTGAACCAACTGGGCACATGAACTATATGAGAGATGGTTGGATACAAAGAGAACGATTCCATCATATGCAACCTGGAAACCCTAGTTATTCAGCTCTTACAAATACTACGTCTTCTCATAACATGCACCTTGTGCCAGCACTTGATATGTCAAAAGATCATGTGATGAGTATGCTTGAGGAAGACAATGCAGTTGGAGATGATAGTAGCGGAAATGGCGACGAAGGTGGTAGTTCTATCAAGAAGCGAGGATCCACAAGTGCCCCTAAAACCCCAAGAACAAAGAGACCAAAGAAAGGTTCCTTAACACCAAAGGTGAACGGGAAACCCCCTGGGCACCGTGCAAAAACGGTTAAAAAGAATGTTGATATGGTCATAAATGGGATTGATATGGACATATCTGGCATTCCAATACCTGTTTGTTCGTGTACTGGAAGTCCTCAGCAGTGTTACCGTTGGGGGGCAGGTGGTTGGCAATCAGCATGTTGCACTACCACGATATCAATGTATCCGCTTCCAATGAGTACCAAACGTCGTGGTGCAAGGATTGCAGGGCGGAAGATGAGTCAAGGTGCGTTCAAGAAGGTTCTAGAGAAGCTGGCATCGGAAGGTAACAACTTTGCTAATGCAATTGATTTGAGAAGTTATTGGGCGAAACATGGTACCAACAAATTTGTCACCATCAGGTAGATGATTCAACTAAATGAAGTACCGGGTATCTGGTCCGTATTAACTTGTATATATGTCTGTGGCCATATTTAGAGGTTTACTTGATACCTTTTGTCCGAGCTTTAGACATTTAGGGGTTACCGGAACGTTGCTTCATATTTGTTTTCGTTCATGCTATAAAAGGCACTGCCTTTGCAAAGTTAACTGTAGGAATTATGAACTCAGTTTTTCATTAATCTGGTAGTTTTAATGTTATCTCATTTCTTTGTTAACCTTTGATTCTGATCTCTTGATCGCATGTTGCAATTTGTCTCATTTTCTTCATTAAAACTGATTATTTATGGTTCTCGGTTGCTATGAGTTGCTATTTAGTTAAACATATGTATCATTTTCATATGGTTGTAGATAATACGAGTACAGTGAATTGTATTCTGATATTAGTTTACATCATTCAACAAAGCTCATCACGGGGTTGAGATATATATCTTTCATGATGTCAGGAAGTAATCAAATCAGAGACTTAATCGATGTTGTTGTTCTCTGTTTTTGGAATCAAGTCTTCATTTTTTCGTTTACTTGAAGCCGTTTCGATTATATGCTTAAGTGCTCGAATATCCTCATCACGAATGTGCACAATTCTGGGGCTTTCTGATGCTTTAATAACCCCAAAATCCTTGCAAAAGTTGATGTATTGAGTCAAATCCTTAGCTTGAACCGCTGCTTTTTGCAGAACTGAAAACGCCATTGCAGCTTCAGTTTTTCCAACCGAGTATATTCTCACAAGAACTGCAGCAATTGCGTTACAAATTCGGCTATAAATATCAAAAATCTCGACCACAATACAATCCATCGCTTCAAGAATTAAAACATTCATCATCTTCTCTTTTTGCGGTTTAATCTTGAGCAACACATCAAGCAAACCTTGAAGATTTTGTAACCAAACAAGATCTTGCATCATAGATGATTGTTTTGGCTTGTTTTTCATTCCTTTCCTCAAACTTCCTTCTTTTTGTTCTTGTGCATGTTGCGACATGAACAATGCTTTTTTTTGAAGATACATGTAATAAGCACGAATGAACGCTTCGTGATGTTTTAAATTAGGTTTCCGGTCTTTAAAATTGGATAGATCAAACGGTAACCGACCGATTCTTTGAACAGCAGGGACTTTGCAACTAAAGACACCATGCAAAAGCATGAGGCCTTTTAAGGCCACCGTCCAGCTGCGGGTCTTTTCCATTCGGGTGGAAATGGCCGACAGTACTGGACGGATATAGTGGCTCGAAACACGTATCCATGCAAATATGTGTTGGGCACTGCTGTAATCAATGCGGGTGTTATCATGATTGGTGGCTTTTATGACAGCCGATTCAATATCAGGATTCCGAGACGCTGACCGAGGTGTAGTCAGGTTCGCTACGAAAAGACTACCTGCATCTTTTAGCGCATCGGAAGCCCTTTTAAACAACCGCATTACTTGTTCTTACCCGTGTCCCCGCCAGTGCTGACCGGTTACCGTTCTTTCTTTTTTCTTTTAATTAATTCGGTTTATGTTTGACATGTTTCTATGGTTTGTTTCTTATATATCATTACCTAAAATTGTTCCCTATTTTTTCTGTAATTTTGGGGTGTACCTTGTTTTATGTTTTGACCATCTTTCTATATTCAGAAATCTTTAAAATTATGTTTTGACCATCAAATAGAAAATATAATCAGAGGTTAGTCATTTTCGTCAAAAGAATAGAATTGCCAAAAAATCGAAAGATTTTTTTTTTACATTATATACAAAAAGTTAAAAGGCAGCTGCTGCTGCAACCGTCGCCTTCTCGTTCTCAGCATCTCTTCTTCTTTGTTTGGCATGCTGAGCGACAGTGCTAGCAAGTGTCTCATAATGGCTGTCAAGTCCAACCGTGAGGTTTTGAAATCTCGTTTGATCTGATGCTTGCAAAACTGTGCAAGTTCATGAACTCAGAGTAAGAAAAAGGTTATGACCAGACAACTTATACTAAAGAAATCATGAACAAAAATTTTAAACAAACAAATTGTTCTAAAATCAAAGGTTTACCTTTTATAGTGTTGACAAAGAAAACAAATGGATCAACCTCGTCAATAGGCGATTGCAACTCGTCATCTTCACTGTAGTCATCATCAGAGTCATCAACTGAATGGAAAGCGTTATCCTGGAGGAGTGGAGGTGAATTTATCAAACCAATTCTTTCGCTATCATATAGTAAATGTTTTAGATATTTAACTAAAAGTCAAACTGTGTCAATCAAACCTGCGCAGCCAATTTCTGAAGTCTTAAACTGTCACCTTCCTCGGCATCCTCTGCATCATCTCCCATATCACCATCATCATCATCACTGTCGTCGTCATTGTACATGTCATCATCATCTTTTGGTTCTTCCTTTTCAGCTTCTGCACATGTAAAACATAATGAAGATAAGATATAACCAAAGAGTTGGTGTGTGTGTGTGTGCACGCACTCGTGTACAAACCTGCTACTTGATCCTTGTAGGCAACAAGAAGCTCAAGGTTTGCCTTGAAAACACGGTCTAAGACTTCTTCTGGTAACTGGTCCGCAGAAAGTGGAAGCAGAGACGTCAACCCCAAGCAACAAACTTTCTTATCATGTTCCCTGTAACACCATAAAATATGAAAAACATGCTACGTTTCATTAAGCACAAAACATTCGTAGCCTGCACTCACAATCTTAAAGACGATAAATTACCTCTTGAAATGAACCCGAATTCCACTCTTTTTAGTTTGTTGTAGCATTTGAAACCAGATGTCAAAGATTTCCGAAGCCACACCAATTTTTTTTAATATGTTGAGAGTCAAAAATGCATTGTAGTAAAACGCATCAGCAATCTGCAAAATCATGATAACTTTGCTTATAAAAACATGGTTATTTGCATAAAAAATCAGCATTCTTTCTATAGATATTTCGTATTTGCATAAAAAAGTACAATGACTAATACAAGACAAATCAAAAAGTACGTTGGTGATTTTTGCAGATAACTCTAAGAACGTAGAAATTTGATGTTACTTACAACTTGTATCAGAAGGCATTTCAAGAATGGTCTTTCAGCTCTGCGTAACCTCTCGACAGTGAGTCTAACATATGGTTCAACCCAATGGTCCACCTGGCCCTTGCAGTTAAGGAATACCACTTCAATGAGCTTAGGTGCTGGTTCAACATCATTGTCATCCAGATTTCTATCGTTCATTATCTAACAACACAGAAAAATAATCAATTAACCAGCAAATGATATTTTTTGGCAACTGACTGACTTTGCTCCCAAAAAAATAAAAAAATAATAAAAATAAAATAAAAAAAAATTCAAGAGTCTGAATCGATATTGTGACATACATTAGAAAGAATATTCCACAAACTTTGTTGGTAGTCTGGCTCTTTGCAAGTAAGATAATGTACCGTACTTCTGGATATATAATTGTCCATTGGGATGAGAATATCTACAAAGTGACAAATCCAAAAGAATTAAAGATAAATATGTCTAAAGCTTTATGAAAATACAAAAGAAAAATAAAGGAGGCGTAAAATGAGCATACTTGGAAAGAAACCAATAGCCCAATCAGCCAGAGCTTGCATTAGCAATGGCCAAAGGCTCCACATCTCCATGGATATCGATGGTGATAAAAACGTCATGTATGACGCAATTTCCAAAACTTCTTCAAATACCTCTGCAAAAAAAATAGATATGAAATTAGGTGATACCATAACATAAAACCTTTGAACGATAAAAATACTATGATAAGATGATACCTTGTCCCTCAATGGTAAGCATCCGTCTCATTATTGGAAGAACTGTTGGCTCAATGTGAGAAAAAAGGTGAGGAAGTTTGCTCACTGATTTAAGAATTGTACTAATGACACGTAAACAACCAACTGCTGCCATAGTATCAGGTTCATCATCGGCTGCACCCGTGTTCATACACTTCCAAAATGCATCACCCTATATAAAACAGGAACCAAAATATATAAATAATACTAATAATAATTAGGCCAGTAAACATTGTTTAAATAATACTAGGAATTTTTATCCAACTTTTACCAGCCTCTGGCATAAGCCAATAGCATAAGGTGCCATCTCTTCTCCAAATCTTTCGACAATAGTCTCGAGAGTGAATACCAGATCCTCATTTTCAACTTCATTCATAAGCTTGAAATATTCTGCATTTTTTAAAGAAATATTATCAAGGTGATGTGACATTCATTGATATAATACCAACATGCCCTTCCTCGAGATGCATACCATCAAGCAGTTGTGGAAGTATTTGTCGGATTTCACTTAGATCTTTGCAAGCTTCTACAAAGGAACGCAATGCAAAAACCGAATCAACACGAACAGGAAGCTCAGGGTCACGTATCCCAGCGATAACACTTTGTAGTGCTTTGCGAAAATTATTCGTGTCAGAGAAATTTATTTGGGCATACTGTCCGGCAACCCATGCAGCCTAACATTGGAAAAGACTACCCTATTTAGAATAAGTGTAACGTTCGAGAGAAAAGAACAAAAAAAAAAAGGGGTGCTACCTTTGCTCTAAGATGACCTGAAGGACTACTAAACTCTGGAAAAACATGTTGCACCAACATACGCTCTAGGTCAGATTTATATGGTTCGGTTTGTCTCAGTTTATCACATAGGGCCCCGATAGCAAGTAGGCCCCCATCCTTTTGTCGGTAAGGCTTTAACTCAGATGGTGCCTCTTCATATCTGATCAATGGAGATATAAACCAATAAGACCCTTTTCAGACTTTTTGACGGTTTTTGGACGTCATTGAAGATGAATTACCTGTGACCCGATAATCTTTATCTTTGCTTGTTATGTATTAGTTTAATAACACTAAGGACTAGATATGTTAAAACCAAAGTTAATAACTAACTTAACAGTTATTTCGGTTAGGAAACAGGGAAAGGGTGCATCGGTTTTGTTGACAACGATTCACAACCTATATATATGTAAAACATACATCGATTACAATGTTTTTTAGAAACATAATACAATTTACTTATTCAATATTCATTTTGCAACTTATACTATATCGAGAGAAAGTTGGGACAACATTACCTCTTAAATATCTCGACTATATATAATATAAACTTTTGAAGGCTCTCTTTTCCACGTCGTCTTACTAACTCACTAACAAAGTCCATTGCTGCAGTTCTAGGACTGTAGAGGTCTTCAATGATATCTGTAGCAAAATAAGAATGTTTGGGAAAAAAAATCACTTTAAAGTCCAAAAAGTATTTCTAATGCATACTTTATTCAAAAAGGTAAATCATTTTTAAATGGTATATCCTTTTGATCATATTTGACACACAAACTATTCATATAAAAAAACTAACAGATTAGACAAAAAAAAGTGTTTGAGATCAACCCCACCTGGCCGTAAAAAAAAATACTCGTTTTCACCCGTTATCCGACCCCCTCATTTTTCCACCCCTATTGAAAGACTAACCATAACCCTTTCTGATGTATTCATGTGGATCTTCCTCCCAAAGCTTTTGATCATTTTCATTGAAGCACATTAAGGGAAAGATTATTTCAAAAAGAACAACATCTAGTCTTGGTTGAAGCAGATTGTACATAGCAGTCTTTGAAATACTGCAGAAGTGTAATAAAGAAAATTTGACATAGAACGCAGAATTTAAAATATTGAAAAAAAGAAAGAAAGATGAACTTGGTGCAATCTAAAAGTACCTAGTGCTCAAATATTGCAAAATAAGGTTAGTAACTCTGTCAGGTAAATAACCACCAACCCGAATCACGTCCAACAAATTTATATGACATTCTAAAATCTTTCCAGCATAATTTGTTATAAAATTTTGTGCAAAAGCTCGATTCTTGGGGTTTTGCAATTTTGTATCTCCAAACCTAAGGAACAAAAAGATTTTTAGATGTTAAGCAGTTTTAAAAAAAGAATGCTTGAAAGATATATTAGGCCATGGCTCACCGAGTGTATAGACGATTGAGTATATGAACTGTCCACCTTTTAACCTTCCACCATCCACATGACTTACGAAGCTCTAGGTCAACAGGTTGACCTTCTATTGGTACGGGTCGCTCCAATATAATTATGAAAAGTACCATCCAATCATTGAATACATTCAGGTCAAATAATTTCTTTGGTATCTCCAGCTGCATAAGTACATAACGACAGTAATACACTCGGTTTCATTAAGTATAACTTAAAATAGCAACAAACAGTTTAGTTCAAAAACAAGCATATAAGTATATCTCTTACATAAACCAAAGACCAGAAAATTTTGCAAATGAGTTTAATCAAATCCGCTATTTCTATTCGTGGATTTTCAATCTGAACAAGCTTGCTGAATATATTTTGCAAATAAGGAAACGTTTGTTCCACTATGTGATGAACAGGTGTCCTTTCCTCATCTGACTTAAATCTGTAAATGGGAAATAACAATTTATACAAGTGATACGGTAGCTTATACATAGTTCACAATGTAATGTCCTTACTCATATTTTCTCGAAAGGTCTCTGAGGACATATAAAGCTCCGTAGACTTGTTGGGTTTGCAAGTTACGTGTGACCCAGTGCAAAAGACTAGGCCATCGCTCTGGATAATCAGCATGTATTATCGTCTTGAGACACTCACCTAATTGTACCCTATAAAAAGTTTATAGGAAGTGCATTAAGGAGTAATGGTGAACGACAATTAAAAAGGATTTATTATTACCTTAATAACGGTGGAACTTGTGCTATAAAAACAAGAATGTTTTGCCTCACCAAGTCTTTATCGCTTGGCAAAATCTTTGATTGTTCCTCTATGGTTAAATAGAAGGTTAGATAAACATTCAAAGGTTAAAAAACTTCATTCTTTATACGTCAAATACATTATGCAACCTAGTTATAATATCTTCAATTCTACTTATGTCTTAAGTAAGGTGACAATTTTGACCCATTTATCTTAGAATTGGTTGATTCTGGTTATATTGTATTTAACTCATCAAATGTGTTAAGAGGAAAAATATTTAGCTAAAAAAGGAAATGAGTCGAAAGTTGCCGAAACTTGTCACTGGGATGGCTTATTTTGAACAGCTTGTGTGCTTTGGATATAACCACTTTTCAGGTCAACCCAATCCTAGCCAACTTGTTTCGACCCATACCAAAAATTATTGACCCATTAACCAACCCAACCCTCTCATCTCGCAGTACCTGGCAACAAGAATTTCCTACCAAACAAAATTTTTACCTTCAAACCAATATATACTCAAGAAGACATGTACCTGGATCAAAAGGTGACCAGTTTTTGGCTATAAAATTCTTAAAATGAATACTAGCAACCTGCCTTACACCCATATCACAATTTCCATTTACAATGATCTGCAACAGCCTCACCAAATGCTGAGGACTATACTGACACTAAAAGCAAAACAAAAAATTATGGTAAATATCAACTAACTAAACACAGTTAAGAATTTTAATCAAGGATTAAGTTAACAGATTACATGATAAAGAGTTTTTTCAGCAGCTTTTCTTTGATCAGGGTTGGAGCTAAGTGCTGCTTTCAGAACAACAGAGAGAGTTGTTAGATCCATGTTGTAATGTCAGAAATCAAACATTAATCAAACTGGTGTTGACAGAGTTTCTAAGGATATTTTTAAAGATACTGTAGTATTTAAGGTTGTTTTGCTATCCGTTGACTTCCTGCAGGTGCTTAGTTGTAAATTTAATTTCTTTTTCCTTTTTTCTTTTGGTATTTGTGTTTTGTTATTGATACAGTACTTTTTACTTAAGGCCTGTTTGCTTGGCGGTTATAGAATCAAATGACGGATTTTTTTTTATAAACAAGAGTTTGGTTGATACAAGTAATCAAACAATGGAATTATTTGTGTCAGAAAACCCACACAAGCCAATCCATGCATTAAGGGTGGAAGTGGCAAGACATTTTGACATTTCAACTGTATTCTCTCTCTCTTTTTTTCTTGGCTATTATTTTCATTTTCTTAGTTAGATGATAATCTTTTTATTTTTATTTTATTATAAAATATATTTAAATAAATAAAATTTAGACTAAAATACACCGTTGGTCCCTAAACTTGTAGCGGAGGATCGCGATGGGACAAACCCGGGCATAATCATCGCCACGAGTCCAAACAGTAGCGATTAAATGCCAGATTGGTCCCTTTGACCAATTCTCGGTTAGTCAAAGTCTGTTAAGGTTAGGGTGTGCCTTGCACATGAGGGTAAACTCGTCATTTCATTGTTTTGGTCTATTTTATTTCATCTTCATCTTCCTCATGGGTTAAACCCAGATTCCGGCGACCTTAAACCCAGAATCCGGCGACCAAGAAAAGGTGTCATGAGGAAACAACTATTGATCGTAGCTCCCAATGGATAATCTGTCCGCCTATGAATAACACAGTAAATTTTGTAAAATTTAAGTATTAATATCTATCACTCCAAAGAAAAGGTCACAGTTGTACATGAATAGGCCTATTAAACTTGAGTTTCGTTGCTCCAATATACCCATCAATAGGCCTATTAAACTTGAGTTTCGTTGCTCCAATTCAACCATGCATATATAGCGAAGGACTGTTGTACATGACCATCATCAGACACATTTAAACTAAAGACTAACCTAAATAAGAACATAACAAACAAAAAGAACTACCTTTTTGTATATGAAAACAACAACATGTTTGGTGTAGATGGCCATTTTTCCGATGTTAATTATGCATGGGACACATGCATGAATGTTTGAATGACGAGATTACTTCATAAACAAATCTCCTTGGTATTTCGGTACCAAAAACGGGATTTCCCGCTTTGGTTCCGTACCGTTTTTATTGGTACCCATTTTTTTTGAGCTAGTTTTGTAGTACCGGTACCCTACCGAGTAAAGAGAACCGGTACCGGTACTGGTCGGTACCGATACGGTTCCGGTGCCGTACCGTTTTTCCGGTACCAATGCTCATCCCTGGCCTTAAGTAATGAAGGAAAGGAGCAAAAGGAAGGGAAAGCTAAGTTAATATGTAATACAATGCATAAGATGTTTGATTACCATGTACAGATTTATGTCAAATACTTATGTTATAACTTGAGATTATTGGCTACAGTATAAAGTTTGTTGGAGACTTGGTTATTGCTACTCCTGATATTTATCACGTTAGTCTCGGTCCTGATGCCGAGTTTGTATTGTTAGCAACTAATGGATTATGGGACTACATTAAAAGGTTCAGTCCTACTTGCGCTACAGTTCTTATTATCATCATTTTATCTGTTCCAACTCCGAGACTAACATGGCCACAAAATCTACAACTCTCAGCTCGGAAGCAGTCAACTTTGTCAGAAACCAACTTAAAGAACATGGAGATGTTCAGGTAACTGGTATCCTTGTAACGATTGACTGATTTTCAAGAACATATTTATTTATTATAATTATTATTGCTTTCTTGGTACAGGTCGCATCTGAAGCTCTAGCTCAAATGGCTTTGGTAATGACCAACATAACGCATTTCCCCCATATTAACTTTGTTAACCACCACTTTACTTATATATTCACTTTTATTAACCACCACTTTCTTTATTGCAGGACCAGTATTCTCAAGATAATGTAACCATTGTCATTGCTGATTTGGGGTATGCATTTTTATTTTGTGAACTAGTATTATTCACGTTCTATTCTACTGTGATCTTTTCTTTGGAGTGATAGATATTAATACTTAAATTTTACAAAATTTACTGTGTTATTCATAGGCGGACAGATTATCCATTGGGAGCTACGATCAATAGCTGTTTCCTCATGACACCTTTTCTTGGTCGCCGGATTCTGGGTTTAAGGTCGCCGGAATCTGGGTTAAGCCCATGAGGAAGATGAAGATGAAATAAAATAGACCAAAACAATGAAATGACGAGTTTACCCTCATGTGCAAGGCACACCCTAACCTTAACAGACTTTGACTAACCGAGAATTGGTCAAAGGGACCAATCTGGCATTTAATCGCTACTGTTTGGACCCGTGGCGATAATTATGCCCGGGTTCGTCCCATCGCGATCCTCCGCTACAAGTTTAGGGACCAACAATGTATTTTAGTCACAAATATAATATGCTTGATGATCTTATTTTTTGTGATATAACTTGTCTTTATGTAGTCATTCTAACTTTCTCCTTTGCCTACGCTCGTTTCTGATGTTATTCCTCTCTATTTTGAGTAGACATAAAATTTCGGCTATACAGAGGACAAATTCTTTTTTTCATTTTATAAAAGGAACTACTTCCAAGATTAATAAAGTTAGCTAATAGCAAAAGGCCATACTCATGGAATTGAACTCCTCTACCTTTCAAAAAAAAAAAAAAAAAATGGAATTGAACTCCTCAAGATACACGCAATCAGAAACGAGAAATAAAACTCTATAGAAACTAATTTTGATCTACATGATCATGGAGCAAACCGCAAAGAGTTTCGCTTTAGTTTTCTACTTCATATTTCTATTTATCGTTTTACTTACACGATCATATAACATATGTTTTATATTTATTATCTTTCTCCATTTAAACTGTCAGTCATGCAACGTGTCAGGATCATGTGATCAGTAAAAGGATGATCATTAATGCAAATCACGAGGAAATATCGTTTTTGAACCGCAAAACCTACCTCCCCAATATATCATTTATGTGAGTCCAACCTTTATATATGTGGAAAACTCTATAGCGAAAACTTTTATTTATAAATATGGTTGGTAAGTATTGGACTAAAGCTTATAGTTGTATAAATGAAAAGGAAATAAATGTTAATTATGTTTGACGAAATTAACTGGTGATAGTTGTAGTTGGAATTTGAGAATATAGAAGCCGATGGTTATAAGAGCTCCGGAGCTGGAACTACTCGAGCTTATAGGAGCTGAATCTCAAGCTTTTATTTTCTGAAATATTTGGCCTAAAGCTAAAGCTAGCTTATAGGTGTGGAAGAATTATATGCAAGCGAGTTATAGATAAATGTATCTATGTAATTAGCCATATAAAAAGCTCAAGCTCCTCTTAATGAAGTTATTTTTTAATACCAGTAACTCACAAATTCTAAAAGCTACCAAAAGCTCCTATGTTTGTCAAACATAAAAGCTTTTATTGTAAGAGCACATAAAACCTTGAATTATAAAATGAGATCTCATAAGCTACTCTTCTGATGAAGCTTGTAGCCGGTGGAAGCTTATCTTATAAGTTCCATCTCTTATAAATTTTGCATTAAACATGTGCCACATAAAGAAACAATAGAATAGTAGAAATACCACAACTATAGGTGGTCTTAGATTTCTTATAAAAACAAATTATATATTATTTTCTTTCCATTCATCCAATGAAAGAGACATACATGTATCACAAGAGAACACCTTTGGATTCTAGTGTTGGGGATTATTCTGTGGCATGTATCACTGAGATTGACAAATGACGATCTACCTACTCCAATATACGGAACCTTTGTCTAGGAACAATCCATCTACTCATGGAAAATGAGATGTTAAATTTGATGTATAGTCTGAGTTGAAATACGTGATTTATCTATCAATTATACTTGAAGGCTCGGAAAAACTTCTTTTTCTCTTTTTACATTTCGATTTTTATGTGGCAACCAAATAACCATATAAAATCGTAACTGAGGACCAAATTGAATACGTAAATAAGTAAAGATGTGGTCCTAGATTTGTTTATTAGTAGAGATGTGGCCCTAAATTATTTAACTTTTAAATACAGGTTGCAGAATAAATTGAATAATTGTTTCTTTTCTTTTCATCATTCCAATTGAAAGAGACAAATATCAACAAGCATGCGAGCAGGATAAAATAACTTAAATTTTTGCTTTGAAATATTTATGTAAGCTTGCAAAATTGAGATCGTATAGTCGATTATATATAGATTTGTGCTGAAACACACATCAAGTATGCTTGAAACCGGTGTTGGAAAATTTAATGCACTTCTGGGATTAGTTCACACCTGGTAATGGGTTAGGAGGTACGAAGTGTACACCCATAAGGTCCATGAACACCCTGACTCTAATAGTGGTTTGTATTGGTAGTGCTAAGATAGTACTGATAGGTAGTGTTTCCATTGCTAGTGCTAAGTTGGTACTGATAGGCAGTGTTTCCACTGCTAGTGCTAAGTTAACGCGGATAGGCATGGTTTCCACTGCTAGTGCTATGTTTCCACTGATAGTGTTATGAAAGTACTGCTAGTGGTATGAAAGTACTGCTAGTGTGAAAGTACTGCTTGTAACGGGCATTGACCTATTCAAGTGGCAGTTACAACTGCATAATGACCACGTTTAATTGATCATGTAACCACTAACAGCTATAATGGGGATAATTATGAGGCGATTAATGGGGCGATTAATTCTCATAATTTCATTTGACTAGCTAAGAGTATTTTCCTATAAATAGGAAATCTGATCATGCATGAGAACAGACACAGAAAACGATTAACACTTCTAAGCAAAAGGGTTATTGAATTGTGCCTAATTCTATAACTACATTTGGTCTTATCCCAAGTAGATATTCGTGTATCCCAGACATTAGGGTCGAATAGTTTACTTTGGAAAGTGATCACACGATTCCAAGTGATATCCGGTAACCATCTAGTGGTATTTGCAGTTGCTACTGATTATCTTACCCTGTTCTGGGAACTCTTACCACCAACAATCAAAGTAAATTATTTGTGATAATCTATGGTTGCTGCTGCAATGAAACACATGGCTTCAAACTTTGCCAAGCTTGATAAGTTTGAAGGGGTGGACTTAAGGAGATGGCAAAAGAAGATGCACTTCTTGCTGTCAAGTATGAGTGTGGTGTATGTGCTAACCACTCCTATTCCTGATGATGGGGATGATGCTACTGTGGAGCAGATCAGGAGGAGGAGCAAATGGGAGAATGATGACTACATTTGCAGAGGTCTAATCCTCAATGGTATGTCTGATTCTCTGTTTGATATTTATTAGAACTTTGAATCTTCCAAATTACTGTGGGATTCCTTGGATGCCAAATATATGGCTGAGGATGCATCAAGTAAGAAGTTCCTTGTAAGTAATTTCACAAATTACAAAATGACTGATTCAAGACCAGTTATGGAACAATACAATGAACTTCTTGGTATACTTGGAAGGTTTACACAACACAATATGCACATGGATGAGGCTATTCAAGTCTCTTGTGTCATTGATAAACTTCCCCCTTCTTGAAAAGATTTCAAGCATACCTTGAAACATAAAAAGGAGGAGTTAACTCTGGTTGAGTTGGGCAGTCATCTGCGCATTGAGGAATCTCTCAAGGTGCAGGATAATGACAAGCCAAAGAGCAGCATTGCTGCTGGTGCATCTGTTGTCAATATGGTGGAGCATAACAACTCCACCAGGTACAATGACAACAAAGGCAAACGCAAATATCATGACAACACAAGGGCATATCCTAACAAAAAGGCAAAACTGGTCACATTAAAAGGGATTGCAAGGGTGTTAAGATTGGTGGTAAAGCCAATGGATCAGGCACTAATGGTTCAGGGAGTGGTGGTTCTACCAACTCACTGAAAGGTCAGAATATGTTTAATAAGTCTTTTCAGATTTATTATGTTACATATGTATCTGAATCTTATTATGTGCAGGATGATGATGTTGCGTGGTGGGTTGACTCTGGTGCAACAGTTCATGTGTGTAAAGATAGAAGCTGGTTCAAGACTTATGAGTCATTGAATGATGGTTCTATTTTTCACATGGGAAATGAGTCAACAGCCTTGGTGCATGGTCGTGGTTGTGTAGATCTTAATTTTAGTTCTGGAAAGATTGTAACTTTGTTTAATGTTATTCATGTTCCTGATATCAGGAAGAACTTGGTTTCAAGTAGTATTTTGAATAATCATGGATATAAACAAGTTATTGAGTCTAATAAATTTGTTCTTTCTAAGCATGGTGTTTTTATTGGTTTTGAATATTTGTGTAATCAAATGTTCAGGCTTAATATTGTCACTGATAGTGTTAATTCAGCATTTGTGACCACCACTGACCTGACTGACTCTACCCTATGGCATGCAAGACTTGGCCATGTACACTATAAAAGGATGCAAGATATGTCTAGGGATGGTTTAATCCCAGCTTTTGACATGGACACTGAAAAGTGTAGAACTTGCATGTTGACCAAGATAACCAAGAAGCCTTTTCAGGGTGTTAGTTGTGAGACTAAGCTCTTGGAACTAATACACAGTGACCTGTGTGATTTGCATGCCACTCCTTCTTTGGGGAATAAGAAGTACTTTGTGACATTTATTGATGATGCATCTAGATTTTGTTATGTCTATCTGTTACATACTAAGGATGGAGCATTAGAAAAATTCAAAGTGTTTAAAACTGAAGTTGAATTACAACTTGGGTCTTTGATCAAAAGATTAAGGACTGATAGGGGAGGTGAGTACATGGATACTCTGTATTTTCAGTCTGTTGGTATAATCCATGAAAAGACTGCCCCTTATACTCCTCAGCAAAATGGTATTTCTGAAAGGAAAAATAGGGTGCTGAAGGAAATGGTTAATTCCATGTTGTCCTATTCAGGACTGAGTCAAGGGTTCTGGGGTGAAGCTATGTTAACAGTTTGCTATTTATTAAATAGGGTTCCCAACAAAAGGAACAAGGTTACCCCTTATGAACTCTGGACTAAAAGGAAACCCAACCTAAACTATCTCAGGGTCTGGGGTTGTAGGGCTGTTGTAAGACTCCCTGATCCAAAGCTAAAAACTTTGGGTGAAAGAGGCATTGACTGCATCTTTGTTGGATATGCTGAGCATTCCAAGGCTTTTAGGTTTTATGTTATTGAACCTAATGAATATGTTTCAGTTAACTCAATAATTGAATCAAGGGATTCAAACTTTGATGAGAATAGATTCTCATCAGTCCCTAGACCAAGTCAGAGGATTCCTAATGGAACTCATAACACTGGTGTATCAGAGGTCCCTGATGATGAACCATCAGTGGTTCCTGATGAGGTTGTGGTTCAACAACCTGAACCTGTGCTCAGGAAGAGCAAAAGGGTCAGGACTCCAAAGTCATTTGGACTTGAGTTTCAATTATACTTGGTTGAAGGAACAAGGGATGAGGTCTCTGACTAATACTCCTATTGCTTCATTGTTGAGGATGATCCCAAGACATTTGAAGAAGCAATGAAGTCCCAGGATATTGCTTTCTGGAAAGAAGCAATAAATGATGAGATGGATTCCATCATGGGCAACAACACTTGGGTGTTGGTTGATCTACCACCTGGTTGCAAACCTCTGGGTTGCAAATGGATTTTCAAAAGGAAAATAAAGGTAGATGGAACTATTGAAAAGTTCAAGGCTAGACTAGTCATTCAGGGCTTTAAACAAAAGTTAGGGATAGACTATTTTGATACTTATGCCCCTGTGGCTCGTATCAGTACCATAAGACTGCTAATTGCTTTGGCATCAATTCACAATCTGATTATTCATCAGATGGATGTGAAAACAGCTTTCTTGAATGATGAATTGGATGAGGAGGTTTACATGAACCAACCTCAGGGATTCATCATGCCAGGCAATGAAAACAAGGTGTGCAAACTGATTAAGTCTCTTTATGGACTAAAGCAGGCACCTAAGCAATGTCATCAAAAATTTGATGAAGTGGATTTTTTTCTAGTGGTTATGTTCTTAACCAAGCTGACAAATGTGTATATAGCAAATTTGATGAATCTGGTAAAGGAGTCATCATTTGTCTATATGTTGATGACATGTTGATCTTTGGCACTGACCAATATCAGGTTGACCTGACAAAAGAATTTTTGTCATCAAGGTTCTCCATGAAGGACATGGGGGAGGCTGATATTATCCTTAGTATAAGGATTAAACATGAAAGTAAAAGAATTTTTATCTCTCAGTCTCATTATATTGAGAAGGTGTTGAGAAAATTCAATTACTTTGATTGTACTCCTGTGAGTACACCTATGGATACTTGTGAGAAGCTGATGCCTAATTATGGCAAGGCTGTATCTCAACTTGAGTATTCTAGGGTAATTGGATGCCTGATGTATGCCATGGCTTGTACAAGACCTAATATTGGTTTTGCAGTGGGAAAATTGAGCAGGTATACTAGTAATCCTAGTGCTCATCACTGGCAAGCTGTTCACAGGGTACTGAAGTATTTGAAGAGAACTATGGATTATAGTCTCTCATATACTGGCTATCCTTCAGTGTTGGAAGGATACACTGTTAAAGGGATGGGTTTAAGTCCAACTTAGTCACTGAATGCTAGGACACCCAACTCCCTCCTAAGGAAACTTGGGAGCTGAGTTCAATGTGGAAAGCTGAACATTCAGTGTACTGGGGCACATGTTTTATTTACATCCAAAGGTTGTGCTCATAACCTGCTGAAAGGAGGATGAAGTATTTACTTCTTAATGGTTATTTTTCTTTGAAAAAGTGCTTGGCAGGAGCATGAATAAAGAGGAATCACCTATGTAAATGTTGAAGTTTTGCCGCTTCAGGAAGCTTTGGACTTTTAGCTTTTACAACATTTATGAATGTGGATATGGACATATGGCTTGTATAGTGTCAGGAGCTTTTAAGTGTTTGAAAACTTGTGTGTATTTTATCTTCAGGTATTCAAATGGGTTGAAGGGTTCAATTCTTAGAACACCCTGATTCTCGAATATTTGAACGTTTAATTTACTAAGATGGAAATTCAATCCTCAGGACATTTTCGTTTATACACATGTTTTGTTTGATGTTTGTTTTCATGCAAAGGAAGTGAACTAAATTTGGGGAGGATTGTTGGAAAATTTAGTGCACTTGTGGCATTAGTTCACACCTGGTAATGAGTTAGGAGGTACGGAGTGTACACCCATAAGGTCCATGAACACCCTGACTCTAATAGTGGTTTGTATTGGTAGTGCTAAGATAGTACTGATATGTAGTGTTTCCACTGCTAGTGCTAAGTTGGTACTGATAGGCAGTGTTTCCACTGCTAGTGCTAAGTTAACGAGGATAGGCATGGTTTCCATTGCTAGTGCTATGTTTCCACTGATAGTGTTATGAAAGTACTGCTAGTGGTATGAAAGTACTGCTAGTGTGAAAGTACTGCTTGTAACGGGCATTGACCTATTCAAGTGGCAGTTACAACTGCATAATGACCACGTTTAATTGGTCATGTAACCACTAACAGCTATAATGGAGATAATTATGAGGCGATTAATGGGGCGATTAATTCTCATAATTCCATTTGACTAGCTAAGAGTATTTTCCTATAAATAGGAAATTTGATCATGCATGAGAACAGACACAGAAAACGATTAACACTTCTAAGCAAAAGGGTTATTGAATTGTGCCTAATTCTATAACTACATTTGGTCTTATCCCAAGTAGATATTCGTGTAACCTAGGCATTAGGGTCGAATAGTTTACTTTAGAAAGTGATCACACGATTCCAAGTGATATCCGGTAACCACCTAGTGGTATTTGCAGTTGCTACTGATTATCTTACCCTGTTCTAGAAACTCTTACCACCAACAACCGGCAAAAGCTTGTTTTTTGTAAATTTGAAAATAAGTACGTCAGTGAATAGATTAGTCACTAAAATACATGTTTTTTGTATTGAAACCAAATAATATATGTTTACTTATTGGCGATCTTTTTTTGGACATATGGAGATGCACATGGTTCTAGAGTGTGTGCTAAACGTATACGGAAACAAGGTGGTCAGAGATAGACCAATACAAATCAAATTTGGTATATATAATTATAATCTGTCAAAGTTCATCTAGAAGGTTAAAATCCATCGACTCATTATATAAACAAGTAGAAGGCGCCCGCCGCGTTGCGTGGCGGGTTTAAGTATCAGATGTAGGCATTCTCAGTTCTAAACAAAAAGAACTAAAAAAGATTTCTATTTTTTCTTCTTACCAGTTTATGATTAGAACATACCGAGTAATATAAATATTGTTATTAAAATCCATAGTATGTCACTACTAATGTGAACTGATATGTTATAAGCACCTTCGTAAGTCCATTTAAGAAAACAAAAAAAGAAAGAAAAAACCAAACTATTGTACGCAAGCAGAAGACGCCGACATGGCATATGATCTTAACCACAACATCATAAACAAAAGCACCGCCCAAACAAAACAAACAGCCTAGTATCGAAGCTAGAAACTACGGTGACGAAACCAATTGTAGTCTGGCAATAGCTTCGTTGGCCTGGATGCTGCATTGCTATGTCCTACAATCCCCAACATACACAATTTCATATTTCAAGCGACAATACGACTACTTCCAAAATCATAACTAAGACATATTCTTTGACCTATTCATACTTTCGTAGTATTTCTAGTTCTTGCTTTTTAATATTGGAAGATATATTTGTTAAATATAGGGCAAAAAATGAAAAACTGCTAACAAAAAACATCAATACAGTCAAAATTACCTGGTTTTTAGCACGAATAACATCATCTTGTCCGACTTTGTAACGGAGTTTGCTCATCTCTTGTATTATCGCAAAAGCCAAATCATCCAACCAATCGGGCTACATTTTAAAACAAAAAGTAATAAGTGGCAATCAGTAATACTGAATTAAACCGGTTTGAGTCGCAAAAAAGTACAGTTTAGCACCTCACTGAATCAAATATAACTAATCTATTTCAACTATATGTTAATTATGAAATTGAGTTCGATCCATATCGCCACCGTTAGAATCTTCATCCAAAAAAATTAAAACATATGGACAGAACAATACCAAACGGGTACCTGCAGATGGAACTCTTCTGTCGACTTTTATACCGTCAAACAATGGCCTACAATAAAAAGACGATCAATTATACACCAGAAATAATTATCAAATAACTATTTGTTATTAATTATTGATGTGCTACAAAATACCATTTTAAAGAGCTAAACATTTGTACCTTTACATTGTCAAGGTTCATTCCGAATTCTTTGCTTATAAACTGCATGTCTAACAAAAGGAACATAGTATAGAATGTTAGTTATCACAAACGCGGACAACTAAAGCATGATATAGCTTACCAACAGTCACGGCATCGCCTGCGCCAACAAAAATTATAATTATTACTGTCTTGAAAGGAGCGGGTTTCCATATTTGAGAATTCTGAGCTTTACTTGCGGCCACATACACACCTGCACAAAACATAAAAAACAAATAGTAAACTTATACTAATTGGGCGGTCATAATAAGATTCTAGCGAAAACATTGCATCGCACAACTTTACATTCACGATTCTCCAACTGCAACAAATAAATGAAATTCAGTATAAAGGGAATTTACCTTTTCTCGAGAGAGCATAATGCGCAGACACACAAGTAGCGCCACAACCGAGTTACCGACGCCTAACAGCAGAAATGCAGGCAATCCTGAATCATTAACACTAATTAAACTCATCGTCTAATAATTTTCATAAAAATATAAAATGCAAAATCATAGCAGGATTAAGCAAGTTCATTTGCAACAACGTCACGCCACCTTACACCGGGCACAAAACAATTTGTCAAGCAAACCACTGTTTTATTTTTCAAGGATTCTAGCAAGTTTTGAAAATAAGCAAATCCATACACCATTTTCAGGAGTACATTATGTTTAAGCAGCTATTATGTGAGAGGCCTTAGTAAATGATGTACGTAAATGATCGTTGTCTAGAAAGTAATTATTTATAAGTACTTACTTAAGTCAAAACAGGAGTAGAAAAGCAATCTCAAACACCCTGTAAAGAAACACATCGTAATAAGCAGATATCAAAAAAAAAGTTATTTAAAACTTCTTATTTCACACCAAAATAAGCCGATAAGCAATATGAGCAACAACATCAAGCATCAGTTACATTAACTTCTACAAAGCATGCTAAAGCATCATTATTGTGGAAAACTAGAAGGGGGTTGAATAGTTTTTCCGATTAAAACTTCGTTTTAATGTATTTAGATCGACTTATGTCAATCCATTTATATTGTGTGTTGGATATTGATAGATAGACATATACATAAATAATGCAAAGAGATAAAGAGTAAAGGAGCACAAAACCACGACACTAGTACTTATAGTGGTTCGACTACAAGGACTCCTTTCTTTCCCTATTCCACTCCCCGAGTACCCAACTGGAGAGTTTCTAAGCACTACACAATACAAGCTCCTTAATATGACGGAGAAGCCTTCACAACGTCGCCTACAATTTATCTGGTACAAGACTAGACACCGAGTTCTTCCATGAGGTAGAACCAAACCTATAACAACGTCGCCTACACTTTATCCAGTACAAGGCTAGATATCGAGTTCTATTACAAAGGAGGAACTACTACCCAATACTACAACCCAAGGGACACAAACTCCTTTTTACAACACTTCAAAGGATATCAATACCCTTTAACCCAAACTACACAAATATACATCGACGCCCCATATCGAACGTACACCTTCAACACTATACACTAATGCCTTCAAATTGACACACTAATGGAGGGAGAGAAGAACTATCAACAAGATGCACTTCAGTGGTCTTGATAATGACGAAGCTTAGCAACTCATGACCTTGAGATTGCACGTCTTTAATAGGTTGTGATCTCGCCTTTAAGAGGAACCTAGAGAATCTTAAAAATAGAAAACTACATAGAATGATCATTTGGATATGAGGTTAGAGAGGTTAGAACATAGAGATAATATATGTCTAAAACGGGTGGTGAGCAAGAGAGAAACGGGCGTCAAAGCGGTACCAAAAACTTGCCATGGGTGCAACCACATGGTTTCCATGCCAAGATATAGGTTTTGGCAAACAACGCTTACAAAGCAGGTTCCTTCTTAACGACATTCACATCTTATGCCTTATGCTCGGTCAAATACTTTAGTAAAATTACATTACAAATTTTTTCGCTCGGTCGATCACCTTATGCACGCGGCAGTATATTATAGAAAAACTTAGATACATAAAAGCTTCTCTCAAGTCAATAACCAAGGGCACACACATTAGAGACGCTTCTGATTTAAAACTATATACTTGTTAAGTTCACCTAATAAGATGGTTAACACTAGACAGGCAGCTTCAATCAGAGCAAATGTACACAATAATATGTCTCCACAGACTCTAAACAACAGTATGCCGAATTGCAGATAGCCTATGCCTAAAACGGCTCAATAAACTTATAAAATCAACCTAACAGTCAACCAAGCCTGTATTCATACACACAAAACCAGAAGTCCTATATACAAACAACACAACCACATTTGTGAGCCTTAACCTTCAAAATAGTTGCATTTACCTCGTATTCACAAACATTTACAATCAATGAAGAAACAATCACATATACAATCAAGCTCAATACAATGTATAGAATATCCTCTCTACAAGCGAAGTTGCACATTATCCACAAATTAACACTAATAAACCTCTAAATAAGTATATAACGCTTTCAAGTCTCAATTAAACTATACTACTTTTTATAAGTGAATGCGACTCGATACGAAACCTACTTTTTATAAGCAGTAAACTGCTTTCGTTTTTGCTTCGAAGGTAGTTTAAGATTACTTGGATAAACAAATTCTGCTAGATAATCAATTTTATACTAGCTGTCACGAAACCAATTATTGAAGAGTAAAATAAAATCACCTTATTACTTGTACAGAATGACTACTATTAGTTAACAGCTTAAAGGTTAAAAGAACAACAAATAGTACATAGTTAAACACTAGAATTTTAGGTTTATTGATACTCTTTACTGAAGTGAATGTAGTGGATGGCGTATACAACATTATTTTCACAAACATGCAAAAGAACTAAGGCCCTTCAACATTTTTATTACATTTAAGCTACTCATGATCCATCTTGCAATACTAAGAGATTCAGTGTACGTTATAAATAAAAACTAATAATGATCATGGAAGTTTATGAGTGTCAAATCAATTGATGCTTCCAACAGGCTCAGTCAGGATCTACAAACTTCGCTAGTGTATCTCTTTATCTCGTTTCATAAGAAGCGCTTACAGAACATTTTGACAAACACCTTGTGTGCATTAAAGTCATTTAGTAACTACTTAAACTAATCAAATTTGCAATACTAACTCATATAGTACCAAATTGTCATCAAACCTGATGTCGCAAAATTATGTAGCATAACTACGCTAACTAACAGAACCAGCAAAAAACGATAATCAAATTACCACAATACGTGGATAACAACATAGATATTAATATTAATAGCTTAATACAAATTCCAAACAGATTTGAAACAAAGTTAAACAATAAATCACATACTAAAGAAAACACATTAAAGAGATAATAGTATACCATCCATTAACAACGACTATCCCGTGATGATGATCTACAACAACCTGATGACGGATATCGATGACAATAATCCGGTGGCGATGACGGTGATCAAGAAGATGATCCGGTGACGGAGAATGATGGTGACAATGATCTAATTGAGAAGATAGAGAGGTAAGGGGCTTTTAGTCCGCTGAACATCATTTGGACAGACCGAGGCACTTCGGGTCAGCGGGGCCTTCAAGCATCCGAAATACGCCGTGATCCTTCATCTGGCCGGGCTTCTGATATCCGAATTAGATCCTAAATTGACTATTTGTGAAAAAAAAAGAGAGCGCTTCGCGAAAGAATCGTGTGGCGCGGTGAAACAGAAAGCAAATGAAATCTTCCTCTTAGGGCGTTCGATTCCGCGAAATGGCGACCCGTTTTGCCGGAGTATCGTGAAGTCCACCCAAGAGAGTTCCCCGGCATTTCGGCAGCAATTGCAGAAAGCCTGTTTGCACTCTCAAGCTATTCTCTTTATAGACAGGAGAGAAATACTCCATTTTCACAGAAAATTTTTCATATGAAAAGGGAAAAACTGAAATACTCCATTTTTACAGAAAATTTTTCATATGAAAAGGGAAAAACTGAAAATCATTTTAGTCGCACTTTTTTTCAATAATTTTCAAAAAATATGAAATTCTTTTTTTCCAAGTAATAAAAAAATGAAAATACCATTACACCATTCTCACTTTTTTCATTTCCAAAATAATAACACCATTTCCTTTCACCCTACATTTTTATCACGCCTCTTCCATCCTCCACCTTCACCTTCCATCGTCGCCTACCTCTCCACCCACCGTCAAGTTTTCAACTAACCAACTTTTTATTTTTATAAAAGGAAAAATATAACTCCAACTAAACGGATTTTCAGATTTCTCAACTCTTCTCTAGAGGAGAAAAACCATTCATTTTTCTAAGAATTTAGAAACGAAAAAATACGAAAAATTTTCACCAACTAAACGGGCCATAAGGTTTTAAATAGTTTTTCCCAATTGAGAGAATGGAAATGAGTCAAATGGAAGTGAGGATCGACTATGCAGTTGTATTCAATATTTACATTTGTACCCTTGAACTTTTGTCAAGTAAACCATTTTAACATTTTACTTTTGCCTCCTCTTCATTTCAGTGCAAAAGAGTCATAAAAATACTTTAGTGACTATTGGGCTTTTTAGTCAGCAATCCTTTCAGTCACCAAATGTCATTTTTGTTGTAGTGTGGGTTATTCATCAATACTTTGGGTGAGGTTAGTTTTTTCAGCATGCTTTTTTTGTCGGGCATTCGGACACATAATGACCAAACTATTCATCAATACTTTGAGTGAGGTTAGCTTTTTCAGCATGTTTTTTTTTGTCGGGCATTCGGACACATAATGACCAAACTATTCATCAATACTTTGAGTGAGGTTAGCTTTTTCAGCATGTTTTTTTTTGTCGGGCATTCGGACAAATAAATGACCAAACTCTTCACAAGCAAAACATTTTATTTTGCTCTTATCTTTCTGGCCATGCTTCTGGTCATTCCAGTTTGTTTTGAAATCATGGCCATCACCTCGACCATGACCCCGACCTCAGTTCTCTTGGATCGTGATGGCCACTCGGCATGAGAGAGCAATAGTGATTGTTCTTCTTCTCGTTCTCCAAAGCCCCAAGGTCTCGCTTCGGGGGCCTTGAGACGACCCACTACTTCTTCCACCGTCATATTCTTTAGGTCCCCGAACTGTTCAATCGAAGTCACGAGTTACATGAATCGCATCAGAACAGCCCGTAGGAACATCTTCACCATCGTAATCTCCTCAATCTTTTCACCTAGAGATCGAATACCAGTCACAATTGTATTCAATCTCATGGCAAAATCATCTACTGATCGATTCACTGTCCTTCATCCGAATCACCTCGAAATCACTTCTCAAGGTTTGAACTTTAGCCTCTTTTACCTGATCGGCACCCATGTGGATCGTCCTAAGCGTCTCCCACGCTTCCTTGGCCGTATCCTTCTCGGCTAACATGAGTAGAACATCTTCTAGAATCGCTTGATAAATGGCTGCTAGAGCCATCCGATGTTGCCGTTCTTCAACTTCTACGCGTTGAGTTGCACTTCACACTCCTTGTGCTTGCTAATTCACCCGCATTTTAATAGCCCACATAGAGTAGTTCAATTCGTCTTTGTGAGCATCGGGTAACGAAGAGTGACACTACCCTCCTTTCCGGTCCTTTGAAATTCATCATGAACTGAAGACGATGAGCTTGCTACCATGGTTGTTTTTGGCATGCACTTAACCATACACTAACACAAGCTCTGGTACCGCTTGTTGGATCGAAAGTATACGAGTGTGTTTAACAGTATATATTAAAGAGGAAGATCAAATGTTTGTGGAAGAATTATTTCATTAAATGGGAAAATTACAGTGCTTGAATTGATAACAAACTACTACTGCTACCTTCCTTAAATAATGAAAAACAACAAAAGACTACGAGGTAAAAGTGCAACTACTTCCTCCACTTATTTGATTACTCCAAAGATGCTCCTAAAACTTGGTCTTCACTTCGAACGTGCATAAAGACTTGGTCATTCTCCTGGGTGAATTCTGAACTGGGTTGACCAGCCCAAGTCCAGTTTACAGTACACAAGAAACAGCAAGAGATCGATAAGGTTCTTTGAATGCAATATTTGATGTAAAAACTCTAAAAATGAAAACAATAATATTTTGAAATCAAAATTAGGATAAGCCAACCATCCAAATATCTAAATGTATGATTTTAATCCATCTTCAAATGTACGAACAAAAATATCCATCTCATTAGCCGGAAGAACAACACCAATTTCCAGATCATCGCTCGATTCTCTGCAAGCGTTCATAGATATCGACCCGTTAAAATCTAGCGAAATTGTTTCGACTTTTTTAGGTTTTCCCCATCCAAAATCTATGTCGTAAGATTTGAGCTTTGGTGTTCCAGCGACACCAAAAACTGTATTTGGAAAGCCATCTGTGAATAATTCGCCCACGGCTTCTATATCTAGCATGACACCTTTTTTATTCGTCAAGGTGTTATGTAGACTATCTCCTAGCAATTTTGCAGCATTAACGAATCCTTCTTTTCCAGTTAACATAGCAGTCTTTTCCATCGCATAACATCCGCTAAGATAATTACCAAGGTAGTTTGCTGGGATTGGGGGATCAACGCGTGCTCTACAATCGATGGGTAAAGTGAACACTTGCCGTTCATCATCGAGCGATGTTGCGAGACAATTCCACACGTAAGCACATGCTACCGTAAAAGATGATGCATATGCTATGGTTGGAAATTCGGTTAATACACTTTTCTTCAACTGATTCAAGACATTTCTTGTCAAGATAAACGTGGCCCGAACCTTATCTGTCGGTCCAGACAGGGTTTTAAGTTCGTAATTTTCTGTAATAGTATCATACTTCGCAAACTTTAAATAACTTTCACCTAATTTTTTGTTTTCAACCAACCTGTCATATGATGGTAAAGTTCCATTTGCTAGAAATGACTCATCATTACCAGATTTAGCTATCGATGTCCACGCCTTCAAGAAAATATACCGAGTACTAGCATCGCCAAGTGTATGGTGATTAGTCATACCAACAGAGAAGCCTCGGTTAGGAAAAAGAGTCACTTGAATAGCAAAAACCGGGATCTTGATGCGGTCAGTTGTTTTATCAGGCTGGCCTAGTTGAGGTATAAGATGGTAAAACTTGTCACACTCTCTGGGATGATTTGCAGTGAGATCATCGAAATCAAGGTTACATTCTGCAAATGTAACGGTGACAGAATCACCTTCGACATTGTTGGAAATGTATATATTTACAAACATGTGAATGTCCGGATTCGAACTCGTGACCACGGGATTGCACACATTAGCGAATGAGAATTAAAGTTAATAATTAATGTTTATGTTTACGATTAATTATTACACATTAAGTCCGGTTAACGATCGTTATGTATTTAACGGAAAAATGACTAACGACCGTTAAAATGGAAAAGAGAAGGACTAGAAATGGAAACATTGGAAAGTTATGGAATGGGCTTTGGGCTCCTATAGGTGGCCGGCCATAGGCTTTTCCAAGGCCTCAAATTCCCCTAACTTGTCCTCTAAGTTTTACTTCTAGTATATAAGGAGGGGTAGGGTCTAGGGTTTCATACACACCTTGTGCATTGAATTAACCTAGATCTCCTCTCTTCTCTTTCTTTTGCATAGCTTGGCCGAAAACCCCATTTGTTAGGGAGTTCGGTTTGGTTTTTTGCATATACGAGGGCTTGTGTTAGATCTAGCAATCGCTTGATTCGTTGGTTAATTCGTGTGTACAAGAACGTGGTTGTAAGACATTATTCTTACACTATTAAGTACTTCTTTGGTTTGCTTTGCTCGAGGGTGGTTTGCTTTGCTCGAGGGATTTGATATTCGCAAGAGGTACGTTACGCATACTTTCAGTTAATTAATTTATTTGTTATGATCTTAAGTCTTCCGCTGTGTACTCTTGATGTCTTTATGTTTTATTTTATTTTATATATCATAAACTCAACAGTGGTATCAGAGCCTTGTATAACAAGTAATTAATTACTGAAACACATAATTAAAATAAACATGAATGTGTTATTATTTGTATGCTTAGATCTAGGGTTTGCAAAACCTAAACCCTAATTTTGAAGGGGGGGCGTTTTTTTGGTGCCCTAATTAGGGTTTTGTAAACTTTTGTTTTAATTGGATTAGAAACCCTAAGATGCATGCAACTTTATGTGTATATGCGTGTTTAATTGCATTAATTGTTAAGTGTAATTTATATCCATGATTATTACCTGCATGTTTTATCATGGATCTGTTTATTGTATGTCTTTCATGTTTTAAGTGATATACATTAAATAATGATAGATCTTGAATTGGGGAAGACCTCAATATTTATTATTTTAATCAGTTATGTGCTATGTGGTATATATTTAGTTTTGACTTACGCAATCGATGAATCGATGCATGTGGTTCACCTTGTACATAGATGAAAACGGGTGGAAGTCTTAATTAAATATATGCATATTGACAGATATAAAATTGGTTATTAATAAGATTTATCAAAACCGTTTGCATGTGGCTATTTGATATGCATGACTTTTATTTGTTATGTATTCATTGTTTATTTGTTTATTTTTTCAAATACTTGCTTGTTTGTGTTTTGTAACAAGGGTATTTTTACAAGAAAAATAAACTGATCTAAACAATGGTGAAACATGTATTTTTAAGAATAGTAATCATAATCGTTTAATTGATTGATGACTTTGGTACAAATGACTGAAAGGCTCACCCATGAGAATGAACTAATAAAAGGGGTTTAAAGAAGTGCGCACAGTCACACTGAATGGATGTCTAAGGTTGTGCTTTAGCACGTACCTGGTCCTCTACCCCCTGTAAGTTCGAGTGGAGCTACTTAGTAAGTCATTAAATGTGCAAGCTCATCTTAAGGGCGAATTCGTGTTGATTCCATGCGCCACTTAGGTGGTAATTATCCGAAACACTAAGTGTTTACACTTATGCAAAAGTACGGTATAATGGATGATAATTAACACTAATTCCTTGATTGGTGAACCCAATACCTCAATTAAAGTTTGATGATGAAAAACTTAAACATTAAAACAAGATATAAATGTTTTAATAAAAACTATGCTACAAAGATGAATGCATGACATTTTTGTACATATTTGATTTAACAGCAAAACTATTACCCTTTAAATTTAAGTTATATGCCATCCAACGAAACGGAAACACCTAAGATTACTTTCTATTTGCGTGAGAACGTGATTTAGATCTTAATCAAAGGGTAAAATGTCCACGTGTCGTGAGAACGGGCATGGACGATTTTGCAGTTTCTTAAGTTGGACAACTTAATTGAGTTAGGCGGTGAAAACTGAAAACTCAAGGCATAAGATGGGATAAAACATGTTTACATGGCGATTGATATTGGCTATATGTAAATCCCATAAATCTAGGAATTGCAATTGAAATTGGCAATTGAGCAAATGCTCTACCATTCTGTATAAGGTTCATCACTAACAGATCAACTGATGTGATGAGATTATGACAATTTGGATCCTAGTTTTCAATAAATATTAATTGGTTATATGAATATGAACCTTGGGTATTTAATTGTTTATTGAAAAAGAAAATTATCAAAATACTAATGATGGTTTTTTGAACTTTTTCTGTAGATGGCTCAATCTGATAACACTATGAGCTTACTGAGTGCCGCTTTCAAAGATATGATTGGAAGGGACAAACTGACTGGCCCTAATTTCAATGATTGGCATCGTTCACTTAGGATCATCCTTCGTGTTGCCAAAAGGGTTGAAATTTTGACTACACCTCTGCCTGAAGCTCCTCCCAACACGGCAACTGCTCTTGAATTAGAGGCATATCGTGTTGAATATGAGAAGCATAATGATGTGGCGTGTCTAATGCTTTCGGGGATGTCTGCTCAATTGCAAAAACAATTTGAGCACTATCCGCCTATGAGCATGCTAGATGAACTCAAACGTATGTTTGAGAAGCCACCAGCAGCTGAACTGTATGAACTTATTGAAAAGGTTCACAGCTGCAGGCAGGAGGCTGGCAAATCTGTCTCCGACCACGTCCTTGAGATGAAACATCACTTGGACCAATTGGAGAAGCTCGGCTGTGGTTACTCGAACGATGTATGTGTCGGACTCATCAATCATTCCCTTAATCAGGAACGATTTGGTGATTTTGTCCGCAATTTTAACATGCATTGCACGGGGAAGACAGTGAATGAGTTACATGCAATGCTTGTAGACTACGAGAAGAGATTGCCAAAGAAGGCTCCTACACCTGCTGTGCTCGCTATACAGGGTGGTAGGGTGAATAAGCCTAAGCCGCAAGCAGATAAGAAAGGGAAAGGAAAAGGAAAGGGGAAACAAGTTGTCATCCCACCAGCTCCTAAGAAGAACCCTGGAAAGAAAAAGGAAAATCCTAAGAAGGATTTGTCTTGCCACCACTGCAACTCACCAGGTCACTGGAAGCGGAACTGTCCAGTTTATCTGAATGAGTGCCTTCAGAATAAAAATAAGATGGTGCCTAGCTCATCAGGTATTTTTATGTTTGAATTATTTTCTTTTCCTCATAAGTTAAACTCCTGGATATATGATACAGGATGTGGTACTCACATCTGTAATACATCGCAGGGACTTAGAGGGGCGAAGAAGCTGACCTATGGAGAGAGATACTTGTACGTTGGAAATGGAAAGCGTGCAGCTGTCGAAGCCATAGGGACTTTTGATTTAGTGTTGCCTTCGGGCTTAATTTTAGAACTAAATAATTGTCATTATGCACCCTCCATTGTTAGGGGTGTCATTTCAGTTTCTTTGTTAAAAGATATTGGTTTTGTGCACACTTTTACAAGTTATGGAATTTCAGTTTCTTTAAATAATGTTTTTTACTTTAATGCAATTCCTATTCTTGGTGTGTTTGAAATTGATATGGATGGTAGTATATCCAATGAAAATAATTCGTTGTATAGCATTAGCAATAAGAAGAGCAAGTCGAACTGTGACTCTTCTTATCTTTGGCATTGTCGCCTTGCCCATATTGGCAAGAAACGCATGGAAAAGCTGCAACACGATGGGCTTTTACAAACGGTCAATGATGAATCATTTGACAAATGCGAGTCTTGCATTGCTGGGAAGATGACAAGGAAACCTTTTTCACCACAAGTGGAAAGGGCTTCTGATCTACTTGGATTGATACACACTGATGTGTGTGGTCCACTTAGACATGTGTCAAAACGTGGTGCTGTCTACTTCTTAACCTTTACGGATGATTTCAGTCGTTATGGTTATGTTTATTTACTTAAACATAAACATGAAGTCTTTGAAACATTTAAGGTTTTCAAAAGTGAAGTAGAATTACAACTTGGAAAGAAGATTAAAGCTCTTCGATCCGATAGAGGTGGTGAGTATATAAGTCAAGAGTTCAAAGATTACTTAGCTGAGTGTGGAATTATCCAGCAGCTCACATCTCCTTATACTCCACAGCAAAATGGTGTATCTGAAAGGAGAAATCGTACCTTACTTGACATGGTACGATCAATGTTTGAACTTACGACTCTACCTTTTACTTTTTGGGATTATGCCCTTGAAACTGCTATTCGCATTTTGAATATGGTTCCAACTAAGAAGGTTGTTAAAACTCCATATGAAATATGGACTGGAAAAGCTCCCAACTTTTCTTACTTAAAGGTCTGGGGATGTGAAGCGTTTGTTAAACGTGACACACCTGATAAGCTCCAAGCCAGATCTGTTAAGTGTATCTTTGTAGGATACCCTAAGGAAACTATGGGTTACTACTTTTACTACCCAGCTGAGAACAAAGTCATCGTGGCTAGGTATGGAGACTTCCTTGAAAGGAATCTCATATCTCAAGAACTCAGTGGGAGAGTATATGATCTGGAATATGATCAAGAAGATACAACACCTTCTGAAACCACTAGCCAACTTCAAGAAGAACCTGAAAGCTTAGGTGCTCCTCCTGAAGTTGTTCCCATTCGTAGGTCTGAAAGGACGATACGTGCACCTGACCGTCTATGTCTTAACGTAGAGGTGGAGGAAAATATGGTTGGGGATCTTAATGAACCTGCCAACTATAAGGCTGCCATGGCTGATCCTGAAAAGGATAAATGGCAGATTGCAATGAATGGGGAAATGCAATCCATGAAAGATAATGATGTCTGGATTGAAGTTGACCTTCCTCCCAAGGCTAAGGTCGTTGGGAGTAAGTGGATCTTCAAAAAGAAAACTGACATGGATGGCAATGTACACACCTACAAGGCTCGTCTGGTGGCTAAAGGTTTTACTCAAACCTATGGTGTTGACTACGAGGAGACATTCTGTGACAATCCGTACTTTCAGGTCACTTCTCGACACAGTTCATGTCTCATAATTTCAACATTTTTAGTAAACTTGGTTTACTTGTTTCAAATTCGCGTAACCTTGGAGGTTTAGCGGCGAATTCATGATCATGACATCACGTACATTTCATATGGACTATGATTAGTCTACATTTCATTGACAACAGGTGCATCTCATTAGTTCATCCACGACATTTCATTTCACCTTCAACGCGTAATTTTTATTTAATAATTTTTATCGCGTGAGTTTTTATTTTGATTATTTAACCCGTTACTTTCAAAAATGATCCCGAGGTATTTTTAAACTTACATTTAGTTTATAAAAACTATGTTTTTAGTTTTCCTAGTGTTTCAAATTTAATTGGTACTTTAATCGTTAAAGTTTAATTATTACGTCGTTTTTCTTAAAAATCTTACGATAATTATTTTATCACCCGAATTTCACAAGGAAAGCATTTTTACATATTTTATCATCTCATTACATTTATTTTGAACTATTAAAAACTTACTTGCACCAAAATTTTACCATTTACCTTACAAGATTTATTTACTTACCATTTCTTTACAAATAATGCAAGTTATACACAAAATATACAAGTAACAAAATTAAAAAAAAAAAAAAAAAAAAATATTTTGAGGACACAAGATCCATGAAATCCGGTTGGGGGGGGGGGTGGTTTCATTAATTGGTTTGACAAAATTTCCTACATTCATATCAATACTCAAATCTAACTTTCATTCATTTTTCTCATTCACAAAGTGTTAACAACAAAAATATTTTCTCTCCTTTCTTGGGTCTTCAAGAACCGGTCACAACATCAAAGGTGCCAAGGGATCAAATTTTTGCTAAATCAAGTGTTGTTTCAACCTAGTTTATATCCTTTTTATGGTTTTGAAATAAAAACCAAGGATATTTAAGATAATCCTTTGTTACCTACACCTCTTCATAATCACTAGTAAGCATGTTTTTATCATCCTTATGTTTCCTTATCATTTTCATAAGTTTCTTTTCATTTTTGGAGCTTATATGCATGTATTGTGATTTATACCATTTATTTCATGATTTTAGAACTTATAAATATATATAGTCATCCTATAATTATTCCCAAGTTATTCTTTGGTCTTGATGGTGATTAGGAACCCATGACACCCTAAGAAGGTGTATGGTAGGATTAGATTAGCTTTGGAGTTGATTTGAAGGGATTAGAATAGGTTTTGTCCGTGAAAAACTATTTTCGTAAACTCTATTTTAGGGTCTGTCCTTAAAACGAATTTCTGGAGAAACCCACTGATGGTACGACCTTTTGGCCTTGATAATTAGAAAATATACTTTAAAACGAATCCGTGGCCGCTTGAACGGATAAAAACGGAGTTATAACGAAGCCGTGGTGAATTTTTAAAGTTTGACGACGAAAAGTAGTAATTTCACCAAAAATCGTTATAAAACCATTGTAGGATGACATTTTGACGTAAAAACATGTAAAGTCATTTTTGATGGGTCAAGACGTCAAAAGAGTATTTTTCGACGACGAGTAATATTTTCAAAAACCCGTAAATGGTATAAATAACATACGAAGTGCATGCATAACATTACATTGCAACTCATTACATATCATATCATTCGTAATAGGTTATTTACGAGATTCACGCTATACCTCAGTGTATCCACTTTTGCCATCGCATTATTGTCCATGTGAGTTTTCATAGCCCCTGCTTTTACTTGTTTTCATAACTGTTTTGGGGGAGATGCATGCTTAACTATTTTTCACAAGTACTTTAAACTATTACGGATTACCGTGAGTTCCATAGCCCCTACCTTTACTTGCTTTCATAACTGTTTTGGGGGAGATACATGCTCATCATCTTTTATGACATTCATATCTATTTGCAAATTACATGCTTCACCGAACTTAATGTTTAGTCATATCTTATATCATACATCATTGTGCTGAATGTCTTGGGATTATCATTGGACTGAATGTCTTGGGATTATCATTGGACTGAATGTCTTGGGATTATCATTGGACTGAATGTCTTGGGATTATCATTGTGCTGAATGTCTTGGGATTATCATTGTGCTGAATGTCTTGGGATTATCATCGACTATACATATCATGGCAATGGGTTGTGAACACACAGGTTGCAAGTTTTGTATGGGCGGGACTTGGAACTGAGTGGATTCACAATGCCTTTGCTGCATAAACGATTTCTAAATGCTTTACATTTCAAAACAATCTCTATGAACTCACTCAACCTTTGTGTTGACACTTTTAGCATGTTTTATCTCAGGTATCTAAGGCATTCACTTCATGGCATGCATTTGGACACATCATGGAGTCGTGGTGACGACGCGTCTCACTTGGGTTTTACGTACTTTAAAACATCGTTTGTATTGTAACAAACTTATTTCCGCACAAATTGGTTTTCATTTGGGACCTGCTTTGTAAACTCTGATTATTTTAATAAATCAAACGATGTATTTTCCAAACGACACATTAGGTCGTTCAATATAACTGTGATTGTGATGCTATGACAGTCAATCCCCAGGAATTCCATTCCGCTGCAAAACAGGTAATTTGGGGGTGTGACAGATTGGCATCAGAGCTTCAGTTATAGAGAACTAGGTTGCATCATTGACCCTAGACTATAACTACATCATCATAGCATCTCATCATTTCATCATAAGTGCATGTTCACTTTACATGCGGTTTATAAGTACATTTTTCGAGTTATTCACTTTCATTTCAAAACGATTGTCACATGGATGCCCTTAAATGCCCATCCCATTATCTTTTCCCCATACTCTAAAGTGGAGAATTCCTTGTCATTCCCTATCACAATTTTTGTATCAGCTGATTCATCATCGATAACGTTGAATACCGAGATAAACCTTTAAATAGGGCGAAGTCACTCTCACTCTTTTGTTTCACCACTAACATGTCGAGTTACACTTTATTCACACACTAAGTTACTAAACCATTATACATTTGAAACACTTACGACACATCATAACCCATCTTTTCGGAACCCGCCGATCATTTAGAAAAATAACCTCAAACTTATCGTTTCTTATTACATTTCCTTGGAGCGTTTATTATTAACATCGGATTTTGCTACGTCTCACATTTCCTCTTGTTTTGAAGAAGATATGGCACCGAAGAAAGCTACAGTTGAAATGACCCAAGCAGCAATTCAAAAGTTGGTGAATGATAGCATTGCTAATGCTTTAAGAACTGAAAGGGAAGCGGTGGCTGCTGCTGCTGCCGAGGCCGCGACTGCTGCTGTAGCCGCAAGGCTTGCTACTACTACTGGAAATGCCGGAGGATCCGGAGTTAAGAAATGTTCGTACAAAGATTTCAAAAGTGGTGAACCCACTAAGTATCGAGGTACCGAGGGAGCTACAGCCATGGTGCGATGGTTTGAAAAGTTGGAGTCAGTGTTTTTGCTTTGCAACTGTCCGGATGATAGTAAGGTTAAGTATGCTACGAGTACTTTACTCGATGGAGCGTTGTCATGGTGGAATTCATACGCTCAACCGATTGGTATGGAGAATGCTTTTAAGCTTACGTGGGAGGAATTTAAAGGCTTGGTGACTAAGAAGTTTTGTCCTCGTACGGAAGTAAAGAAGTTGGAGACAGAATTCTATGAACTAAGGACTATTGGGTACGATATTGACACTTACATTCGAAGATTTCAAGAATTGGCCGTGTTATGCCCATCTATGGTTTCGGATAATGAGAAGCTACTGGAGGCTTTCATTGAAGGACTTCCCGAAATTATTCAAGGCGATGTGACTTCTTCTGACCCGCAAACGATTGAGGAAGCTATTCGATTGACTCAAAAGCTAATGGCCCAGGTAGTGAAGAGAGGCAAGTACCCCAACACCAACCAAAACAACAACAACCCCAACAACTGCACCAACTACTACAATAACCAAAACAATGACAACAACACCGATAACCAAATCAACAACAACAAAAGAAAATGGGAAAATGACCGAGGAGGTTACAATAACAACAATCAAGATCGTAACACTAACCATCATCAACAACAGAATAGAGGGCAAGAGACTGCAATGGTTTATGTTGCTGCACCAATAGAAGGCAGAGGTTATGCTGGAACCTACCCATTATGTAATCGATGTAAGTATCATCACACGGGACTTTGTCCTGTTAAGTGCTACAAGTGTCAAAAACTAGGACACCATGCCAGGAATTGTAGAGGCAAGACCATAGTTACGTGCTTCGGATGTGGGGAGCAAGGACACTATCGAAGTCAATGTCCTCAAAACCAAGGCCAACAAGTCGAAGGTGCTCATGGGAATGTATATATGTTAGAAGGAACTCGTCAAGGTATCAACGACGCGGAAGACTGAAGAAGTTCGGAAACTAGCAGTCTTAGTTCTCCTATTGTATTACGTTGTACTAAGTTTACACCTTTCATCGTATTCGAAACTTTATAACCTAAGATGTACTACTTTTGCTAAACTACCCGTTGTAAAATATTCTCATCTATCGTACTTTATTTTCTTTCCGATTTGTTATCATTTACGAGGATTTTAATTCTTTTTACTTTAACTATCATTTTAACGACACTTCTCCATGTCTTCTCTCCTCGATGTTCATCACAATTTTAATATCAGTTGACTCAACACCAAACAAACATATGAGTCGATTAGTCCAAGCATTGCATAGTTACTCCTAAATTATACATAGCCTGATCACCTATGTCTAATTCAGGAAGAATCATGCAATGAAGGGAGTAGTAGTCTTATATGAGTAAGCAATTCCGTAATCGAGCCAAATTTTCAAAAGATTTTCTTCAAAACCACTTGTTTCCAGTTTGATCCGCGTGACAGTTCTTGTTTGATGAGTTGCAAAGATCGGGCTAGAAACAAGTTGTTACTTAAACCGATTTAGCCTAATCTCATGACAGTTCTTGTTTGATGAGTTGTGAGATTAAGTAAAAATCGGTTACCACAAAGTCTTTTGAGGGTTTTGCTCGGGAATGGGAAAGTTTGCTACCTCAAACCCTAAACCCGTTAGACCTAACAACGACTGAATTCAGGGACTGAATTCCTTTTTGGATGGGCGAATGTGACAATCCGTACTTTCAGGTCACTTCTCGACACAGTTCATGTCTCATAATTTCAACATTTTTAGTAAACTTGGTTTACTTGTTTCAAATTCGCGTAACCTTGGAGGTTTAGCGGCGAATTCATGATCATGACATCACGTACATTTCATATGGACTATGATTAGTCTACATTTCATTGACAACAGGTGCATCTCATTAGTTCATCCACGACATTTCATTTCACCTTCAACGCGTAATTTTTATTTAATAATTTTTATCGCGTGAGTTTTTATTTTGATTATTTAACCCGTTACTTTCAAAAATGATCCCGAGGTATTTTTAAACTTACATTTAGTTTATAAAAACTATGTTTTTAGTTTTCCTAGTGTTTCAAATTTAATTGGTACTTTAATCGTTAAAGTTTAATTATTACGTCGTTTTTCTTAAAAATCTTACGATAATTATTTTATCACCCGAATTTCACAAGGAAAGCATTTTTACATATTTTATCATCTCATTACATTTATTTTGAACTATTAAAAACTTACTTGCACCAAAATTTTACCATTTACCTTACAAGATTTATTTACTTACCATTTCTTTACAAATAATGCAAGTTATACACAAAATATACAAGTAACAAAATTAAAAAAAAAAAAAAAAAAAAATATTTTGAGGACACAAGATCCATGAAATCCGGTTGGGGGGGGGTGGTTTCATTAATTGGTTTGACAAAATTTCCTACATTCATATCAATACTCAAATCTAACTTTCATTCATTTTTCTCATTCACAAAGTGTTAACAACAAAAATATTTTCTCTCCTTTCTTGGGTCTTCAAGAACCGGTCACAACATCAAAGGTGCCAAGGGATCAAATTTTTGCTAAATCAAGTGTTGTTTCAACCTAGTTTATATCCTTTTTATGGTTTTGAAATAAAAACCAAGGATATTTAAGATAATCCTTTGTTACCTACACCTCTTCATAATCACTAGTAAGCATGTTTTTATCATCCTTATGTTTCCTTATCATTTTCATAAGTTTCTTTTCATTTTTGGAGCTTATATGCATGTATTGTGATTTATACCATTTATTTCATGATTTTAGAACTTATAAATATATATAGTCATCCTATAATTATTCCCAAGTTATTCTTTGGTCTTGATGGTGATTAGGAACCCATGACACCCTAAGAAGGTGTATGGTAGGATTAGATTAGCTTTGGAGTTGATTTGAAGGGATTAGAATAGGTTTTGTCCGTGAAAAACTATTTTCGTAAACTCTATTTTAGGGTCTGTCCTTAAAACGAATTTCTGGAGAAACCCACTGATGGTACGACCTTTTGGCCTTGATAATTAGAAAATATACTTTAAAACGAATCCGTGGCCGCTTGAACGGATAAAAACGGAGTTATAACGAAGCCGTGGTGAATTTTTAAAGTTTGACGACGAAAAGTAGTAATTTCACCAAAAATCGTTATAAAACCATTGTAGGATGACATTTTGACGTAAAAACATGTAAAGTCATTTTTGATGGGTCAAGACGTCAAAAGAGTATTTTTCGACGACGAGTAATATTTTCAAAAACCCGTAAATGGTATAAATAACATACGAAGTGCATGCATAACATTACATTGCAACTCATTACATATCATATCATTCGTAATAGGTTATTTACGAGATTCACGCTATACCTCAGTGTATCCACTTTTGCCATCGCATTATTGTCCATGTGAGTTTTCATAGCCCCTGCTTTTACTTGTTTTCATAACTGTTTTGGGGGAGATGCATGCTTAACTATTTTTCACAAGTACTTTAAACTATTACGGATTACCGTGAGTTCCATAGCCCCTACCTTTACTTGCTTTCATAACTGTTTTGGGGGAGATACATGCTCATCATCTTTTATGACATTCATATCTATTTGCAAATTACATGCTTCACCGAACTTAATGTTTAGTCATATCTTATATCATACATCATTGTGCTGAATGTCTTGGGATTATCATTGGACTGAATGTCTTGGGATTATCATTGGACTGAATGTCTTGGGATTATCATTGGACTGAATGTCTTGGGATTATCATTGTGCTGAATGTCTTGGGATTATCATTGTGCTGAATGTCTTGGGATTATCATCGACTATACATATCATGGCAATGGGTTGTGAACACACAGGTTGCAAGTTTTGTATGGGCGGGACTTGGAACTGAGTGGATTCACAATGCCTTTGCTGCATAAACGATTTCTAAATGCTTTACATTTCAAAACAATCTCTATGAACTCACTCAACCTTTGTGTTGACACTTTTAGCATGTTTTATCTCAGGTATCTAAGGCATTCACTTCATGGCATGCATTTGGACACATCATGGAGTCGTGGTGACGACGCGTCTCACTTGGGTTTTACGTACTTTAAAACATCGTTTGTATTGTAACAAACTTATTTCCGCACAAATTGGTTTTCATTTGGGACCTGCTTTGTAAACTCTGATTATTTTAATAAATCAAACGATGTATTTTCCAAACGACACATTAGGTCGTTCAATATAACTGTGATTGTGATGCTATGACAGTCAATCCCCAGGAATTCCATTCCGCTGCAAAACAGGTAATTTGGGGGTGTGACACATTCTCTCCTGTAGCGGACATAAGAGCTATTAGGATTCTCATAGCTATAGCTGCACACTATGACTATGAGATTTGGCAAATGGATGTCAAAACCGCTTTTCTGAATGGCCGTCTAGATGAAGACATCTATATGGCGCAGCCGGAAGGGTTTGTGAATCCATTATTTCCTAACCGTGTATGCAAGCTTAAGAGGTCCATTTATGGACTGAAGCAAGCATCAAGGCAATGGAATAAAAGATTCGATGGGGAAATCAAAAGTTTTGGATTTACTCAGAATCTTGATGAGCCATGTGTATATCACAAAGCTAGTGGGAGTCATGTTACTTTCCTTATTCTGTATGTCGATGACATATTAATCATGGGAAATCATATACCAAGTCTAAATGAGGTGAAAGCCTATCTTGGTAAATGTTTTTCGATGAAAGACTTAGGGGAAGCAACATATATACTCGGAATCAAGATCTACCGGGATAGATCAAGGCGGCTAATTGGTTTAAGCCAAAGTGCTTACATTGACAAAATATTGAAGAGATTCAATATGCAAAATTCCAAGAAGGGTTTTTTGCCAATGCAAGTGAATCATGGTTTGAGCAGCCAAGGCTGTGCTTCAACACCTGCAGAGGTGGCGCGTATGAAGAAAGTTCCTTATGCTTCGGCTGTAGGATCTATCATGTACGCGGTACGATGCACAAGGCCTGATGTGGCGTTTGCTCAAAACTTGACCAGTCGGTATCAACAGAATCCGGGTGAAATTCACTGGACTGCTGTTAAGCATATTCTCAAGTACCTTAGGGCTACAAGAGATATGTTCATAGTGTATGGAGGAAATCCAGAAGCAGAACTGTCTGTTACAGGTTACTGCGATGCATCCTGGAAGTGTGACAAAGATGATACAAAGTCTCAAACGGGTTACATTTTTGTCATCAATGGAGGTGCTGTGGATTGGAAGAGTAAGAAACAGACAACACTTGCGATGTCTGCTACAGAAAGTGAGTACATAGCGGCGTCTGAGGCTGCCATGGAAGCTGTTTGGATAAGGAAGTTTGTTTCGGGGCTTGGTGTTATGCCGTCGATTGAACATCCTATTAAAGTGTATTGTGACAATTCAGCTGCAATTACTTTTGCCCATGAACCTGGAGTCATGAAGGGCACCAGACACTATCCTAGACAATATCACTATGTTCGAGAGCAAGTCGAGATAGGTGAAATTGAGTTGCTCAAAGTTCACACAGATGATAACCTAGCAGATCCGTTAACGAAGGCCTTGCCTGGTGAAAAACTTAATCATTTGTCTGATAAGTTTGGACTTCGTTTAGCTAGTAGTTTCATGCCCATCTGTGACTAAGTATTTTAGATAAAAGGATATTGTAAACATTATTATTGAAATGAAATAAAGTATTTTTGTTATGTTTATTATTCATTTATTATAATGTTGTCCTATATTTACATGTTTAAATCCTTGAATAACTTAAGTTATTCTAAATAGTCCGTTGTCAATCAATAACATGGGAATGATATTGAATTAAGACAAATCTGAGTATTAGTTAGAATATACTTGAAAGTATATTGATGCGTAGCATGACTAATTTCAGATGATATTCAATGAATTGAATATAGGACTTATCCCACCCACATGATGATACTTTATGGATCTTTGTCATTAAGTATATCATGGATATTTATCCTCTGACTTGAGATACAAGAGATATGTCATGGATGTAGTGCATTTTTGTGAAGCAATCTAACGCTACACGTAACTGGTAGTTATAAGGGTTGTTTTCAGAAGTGTTGCGAAATTTATGAATCCTGCTTGTAGTCAAAATGGGATTTGTTTCCTTCAAATTCATTTTGAAGTTTAATACTACTGGGCCCCTCGTAGGATTGTTAAGATGTTTGTATGGCCATACCCAAGGTCTTCTGTTCAGAAGAATTGGTAATCTTAATAGATCATAAAGCGAGAAACAGAATAGTTAATTAAGAAATGAGTGAGATCCATATTCTTATTAACATGGTATTAGAAACAAAAGGATGAATATGATGATGAATCATCAAACTTGGTTTTTCTCCAGAAAATCATACACGAGTTGTACTGGGGGCATTGGCGTGTTGCTAGACGCTAACCAATGTCATTTCACGTTTTGTAAACATATCCAAGTGGGAGCTGTTGGAAATGTATATATTTACAAACATGTGAATGTCCGGATTCGAACTCGTGACCACGGGATTGCACACATTAGCGAATGAGAATTAAAGTTAATAATTAATGTTTATGTTTACGATTAATTATTACACATTAAGTCCGGTTAACGATCGTTATGTATTTAACGGAAAAATGACTAACGACCGTTAAAATGGAAAAGAGAAGGACTAGAAATGGAAACATTGGAAAGTTATGGAATGGGCTTTGGGCTCCTATAGGTGGCCGGCCATAGGCTTTTCCAAGGCCTCAAATTCCCCTAACTTGTCCTCTAAGTTTTACTTCTAGTATATAAGGAGGGGTAGGGTCTAGGGTTTCATACACACCTTGTGCATTGAATTAACCTAGATCTCCTCTCTTCTCTTTCTTTTGCATAGCTTGGCCGAAAACCCCATTTGTTAGGGAGTTCGGTTTGGTTTTTTGCATATACGAGGGCTTGTGTTAGATCTAGCAATCGCTTGATTCGTTGGTTAATTCGTGTGTACAAGAACGTGGTTGTAAGACATTATTCTTACACTATTAAGTACTTCTTTGGTTTGCTTTGCTCGAGGGTGGTTTGCTTTGCTCGAGGGATTTGATATTCGCAAGAGGTACGTTACGCATACTTTCAGTTAATTAATTTATTTGTTATGATCTTAAGTCTTCCGCTGTGTACTCTTGATGTCTTTATGTTTTATTTTATTTTATATATCATAAACTCAACAGACATAACGTATTTCAGGCTTTTTAGGACTAGGAAATAAAACCAACTTACCTACAAAAGGGAAAAAATGTTGAAGAGTGATAGATAAAGAGTGTTTAAGAGATGGAACAATAGTTTCAACGAACTGAGTTTTGGTGAGAGGGAACTCGTAGAAGTAAACATAGTGTACCGGAGGTTGGCGTAGCCATAAGAAGTCGAAATAAGTAAGTGGTAACGATCTATTGGTGACGGTGGCTGGCGGTGGCAATACTTGAGACTGTTCAAGAACTGTTAATATGGGATGGGAAGCCATTTGATGCAATTCCCTTCTATGTCGCAACATGAGTCAATTTATAGAGTTTTAAAAGAATAGGGTCAAGCTCGAGATTACTACTCTTGTTTACAAAGCCAATAAAAAAAATAATAAAAAAAAAAAAATACTACTAAAGTCATTTATATTTTTTTGTTGAGCTAATCATTTGTAACCGGATCTTGTTTTGCAGTTTTCATTTCAAATCCGAACTTTGTGTCACTTTGTTATTGTCTAGACTTGGTGCAATAATTTAGAATTGAAGTTGCTTTTCATTATTAACTGAAACATGTGTTTTGATGCTTTCAATCTTAGTCCAAAATAGTCGTTTTGTTTAAATCAAAGCATAATTTCTCGGTAAAAATCGATTATAGTTCTGTTTAACAATGGCTCATTTCCGTATTTTAAATACCTTCCCGAGCTTTTTTTCACTTTTTTTTTCAACATTTTCATGCTCTTCTACAGTTCTACCTAGTAAACTGAAATCACCTCCAATGCATTCAATGGTATCCACCAACTGCTATTAAACGCATCCACATGGTGCATTTTAGATGTCTTTGTTTTTTTCTTCGTTTTTGTTTTTTGCACAAGTTGAATATCTATTGAAAATAGATCAAAATGATCCTTTTTGTGTGATACAATTGATAGAATGTAAGAAACCTTCCAAAAACATTGAAATTAACACCTATGAAAAGCAAAATACACTAAAGTGCATACCAAATAACTTGACTAACATGTTCCAAAACCTTGAAATTTAAGTGAACACTTAGAAACATTGATCGGAGAAAAACGTTGATTGGTAATCGAACTTAGAACAATAACCACATTAAATGATGTTTTGGTACCAAGAAACCACATGTTTTTCTTCTTCGTCAACCACAAGTAAATGCCAGGACAGCTCCGACATATCATGACCACATGTTGATTTTGCATTCTTGTAAGATTATTTCTTGAGAAATGATACATAAGCTTAAAACTTGAACTTAAAAGTGGACCTAAAAACATTTGGTAAGATTTTGACGGCTACAGACAGTGACTCATTTATTTTACAATCCGTCAAGATCTTACCAAATATTTTTAGGTTCACTTGTAGATCAAGTTTTAGGCTCATATATCATTTCTTTTATTTCAGTTACTTGTCGGTTTCTTTGGTGCTAAATCATCATTTAATGATTGATTTTAGCAATGTTTTAAAACCCGGGTTTGTGATCGACCCGGCCTAGTCACCGGTTCAACCGCCGGGTCAACCCGGTTAGACCCGGTTTTATGCACATGTCCAAACATTCTTTTCCTGTTGTCCAAACATAATATCCAAACACTACTTTTGATGTGAGAAAAAGCAAAGAACCATTTTTCCTTTCTGTAAACAACAAATCAAATAAATACAATGATGTACCAAATTTGATTTTCTAGTTCAAATGCAAGTAAAACTAATTTATGCATACGATCCTCGAATCAAACAAAAATAGCACCTTAATATGCAAAAAAGAAAAAATAAAGAGTCAAAATTACATGCATAAGTATCATACCATCAGTTATTCAAATGGTGGTTTGTTTCACTCAAATTTGATGGTAGGTGACACTTGGTTATTCTAAGGGTGGTTGTAATGAACAAGAGAATGAAATAAAAAGTGAAAAAGTGGAACTAAATACTCACGGTTTATGGTTTTTTATTAAAAAAAAATGAGAAAAATCAAACCAGGCCGGGTTTCGAGACCCGGGTCATTTAAAACCCGGCGGGTCTAAACAGTTGACCCGTTTTTGAAGACCCGGGTTTTTTTGACCCGTTTTTTTATCGAAATCGGTCCAACCGGTTAACCTGGCCGGGTCAACCCGGGTTTCAAAACATTCAATTTTAGGCTAAATTATGTTGCTAGTAAACTCTTTGAACTTTTGAACTATGAAACAAAACATGCACATGGAGGTGTGGGACCGTAGACGTACCACGACTAAGATAAGATTTTGACTTTGACAAGTCCAAAAGAGTAAAAGACCATACATATATTAGTGGATAATTAGATTCAAACCCCAGAATTTTGGGTTTTGAGAATTAATGTTTTATCATTATAAATAATGGTTATTAATAAAGTTATATTTATGGGGTTTTTTATCATCTAACATGGTATCAGAGTAGGTCTGATCCTCAGATCTAAGTGGTTATGTTGAGCCGCCTCCCTTAGGCCGCCCCATCAAACCCTAACTCCTCAATTATCTTTTCTGCTATCTCTTTATTATTTTTTTCGCTTCACTTGGTTATGTGCGGTAGAAATCTATTTGTTCATTGCTTTGTTGTGGAATCTTGTCAGTTCTTTCTTTTCAACAAATACTAGAATTATTTTTATGCGCCATCAATTTTGTTATCTTATTAATTGTTGGTGGCGGCTTAAAATTAATTACTCTCGTAATTTGTTGGTGTTTCTTCAATTGCATCTTCAAAGAACAATCAGTTATTGGTGTTTATTTATTACTACGTAACCATAAGTGTAATCATGAGTATAAAGGAGGCTGCTATTATCGGAATCTTTGATTGTTTGTGACCTCGTATTAAGGTTTTGGTTACTTGGGCAACACAATTCTTCAGTTTTAAGCTTAAAAAAAATTAAAAAAATAAAACTAAAATAAAAAGCTATAGTTATTTTATTGTTTTTTTTGTTTTATGTCGAATCCATGGTATTAATTCCCGAGACGATTTTTGTTGGTGTCGAATCTAGGGTTTTTCTTCCCGAGACGACTTTTGTTGGTGTCGAATCTAGGGTCTTATTCCCGAGACAACTTTTGTTGGTATTGAATCTAGGGTTCTTATTACCGAGACGACTGTTTGGGATACTATGGTTTATCCTTCGGATACTTTGGTTATCCGTAAACAAAAAAAATTAGAATATGGGATACTATGTGTTATCCCGTTTTATTTTGGTTATTATTTTATTTTGCTTTCTTAGTTTACTACTCCAGTTTGAGCTTTTGCGATTTCGCCGCTCGAACTGCGGAGGAGTATTAGTGGATAATTATGTCCAAGCCCGAATTGTGGGTTTTAGGAATTAGGGTTTTACCATTATAATTAATGGTCATCAATAAAGTTATACCGACGGAGTATTCTATCATCTAACAACAGAAAGGGGTACGGTTGCATTATTTGTTTGAAATATGTTGTACTTGATACATTACTATGCACACTAGTGACTATAAGGTTGGACGACAAGGGGAGTTTTGCACTCACCTTACACATTCACTCACCCGCCACTCCCTTGCCATATGCCTCGACTCACGCGCGAGTCTCGCGTCCCAAGAGAAGTTAAGGTGACCAACTCACCTACTTGATTTGTGTGCATAGTTTGGTTTGTAGAGTAAAAAAAATGTGAGTTAAGATGAGTGGAAGTGAGTCCCTTGTCCACAAAAGGTGAGTGGAAGAGAGAGGAGAGAGAAAGTTGATGTGGCACTAAGGTGTAAGGTGAGTGAACCTTAACCTTTCCTTCTAGCCTAAGCGATCTTTTTTTTGCCTGTCATATCAGCTTTTTTCTTTGACGATCTATAAGCGACTTTTTACCACGTCAGTGACGATCTTTATTTTTTTATTTTTCAATTTTTTTAATACCAATTAATTCACCAATTTTAAAACACTAACTCACAACACTCTTTCACCATTTAATATAAAAATATCTCAAGAAAACACTCCCCGAAACAATCCCCAACACCCGAAAGAACGGTTAATCTAGGAAATACTCCCCCCTCAAACCCCAACTACAATTTATCATCACAACACCATACACATCAATCCATGTCTCTCATTTCTTCATTTTTAACGGTAGAGGAATCAGTTGATAAACATGAGATAGGTGATAAATATGAAACTGAAAGTTATAGAAATGCCGATGGATTTCTTAATAAAGAACAAGAACAACAACTTATTTTAGATGAAGAGGAATTAAGAGAAATATTAGAAGAAGAAGCAAGAGCAGAAAAAGAGTGGGATGAGAGACTTAGGGAAGAACAAGCTCATGATGAGTTATTCAGGTCGGAATTTAAGGTGTATTCTGATTCAAAATTAGAGTAATCGAAAAGTTGAATAATTCCTCTAGCTGACGAACTTATGTGTTTTAATTTTTGTATCGTAGTTTGTATTTTTATTTCAATGGCGTGTTCTACTTTGCTGATGTAATAAATAAAAGTTTATATTCTACTTTTGTTCTTCGTACTCGAAAATAAATTTCCATTCATTTAATTAAAATTAGATATTACGATACGAAATTTAAAAAGCAATACAAAAACACAATACTCCTATTTATTTTTTACATTCATCCCAATAAATTTATAATTCGTTTGTTGTTCTAATTTTCTCGCCTTTCTAAGCAAAGCATTATGCATCTCGTAATCGAATTCAGATACTTAATTAAAATAACCGTCGATCAAAACACGTTTCTCTTGTAGAATGTCACTGCTTTCAGCATACTCGTTTCTCATACCATTTTTAGCAGCACATGCATTATCAAATTCTATGACTAAGTTTATAAGGATTTGCTGGCGAGCTTTATGCTCATCGATTTGATTCTGAACCTCTCATCGACGGTGTGAGGAAGCGAACAAGCTATTTAAAAAAGTTGATGAAAGTGTATCTAAATTGTGTATAAATGATAAGATAAATGGGATATCTATAGGGTGAAGGGTTTAAATTTTTTACTTTTTTACACTGCTACAAAACCAAACGGTCCAAACATTTTAAACCAAAATCCTAGCTTGGTGACATCGGTCGAGTTCATGACCGAATTCCTTGGCTACCGAGAGGCGACCGAAATTACACACCAAAGCCAACCGAGATGTGAATCGGTCGACCGAATTATGGGTCGGAAACAAGATGTCTGAGGTCATGAATACGAATTAAGCTTCAATTTGTAAGATTTAAAGACGCCAAAAGATGTCAAATTGCATTTTAAATGAGAAAAGTATATTTTTTTTTAAAAAGGTTGTACTATTGCTACCCCTTTTACCCTCTTTTTTGGCTAAAAGGGGATCACCCTGGTAAATATATTATTTCAAAAAAAGTTTTAAGTACAATGGATGAGAGTGAGTCTCTCATCTCGGCCTGTTACATGGGCATTGAACAAATACCAATTGTGCAACAACCAAAATCTCACTACATAAGAAAGACATGTGTAACGCCCCGTGAATTACACGGCTTAAAATCATTAAAATTTAAACTTTTACGCGGAAACGATTTGACTTAAAACTGACATGCTGTTGCTAATCATTGAACTGATATAATTTTGTAAGAAACTGACCCTTAAAAGTATTTTTACATGAAACTAGACTCAATTACCTTCGAAATGACGGGTGGCACGTCCCGTGACGACTTACGGTTAAAAAGATATGATATTTCGAAAACTGACTTCGACTAGTTCTCCAACTAGTTCTCCAAACTAGTTCTCCAACTAGTTCTCCAACTAGTTCTCCAAACTATTTTAACCACTTTACAAACATTTAACCATATACATTGTTTTTCCAAACATTCTTGACCCTTTTGACCCAAAATGGGTTAAAATAGACATTGTCCCAAACACCCTTTTTTCTGCATAACCCATTTGTGTACTTTTGACCCATTTTCCCAAAACCATAGTTCCCAAACTCGTTAGACCACGAAACATTCCAGATTTCATTAAAAAATTATAAACATCAAATATATGCATAAACTTGGTCATAATGACCCACAGAAACATGCTTTACAAAGTGACGGGTATTATGCCAAAATACCCGTTTTGACCCGTTTGCATACACCACTTAAAACATAACTTTTTAACATGGTTTAGGACCTCTAAAATGACTCTTAAACCATTTCAAAGACTTGACATTACAAAGGTTTAACCCATTTAAAACTCCCGGGGAACAACTTTGACTTCGAGCTCGGTACTCTACCTAAGCTCCTATTTGCATACAAACCTTCTAACATACACTCTTCCAATCCTTAAGCCTTTTCCAACCGATTTACCTTCTTCACAATTGAACCTACAAAACGGTTAAACAACTAAACCATAAGCTTTCGCTTAGTAAGTAACCCGACATAAAACACATATCAGCACATAAGCATCATGATCACTTACATTGCTTCCAATCCATAACATTCAATATACCACATAAACCTTCATCCATTACTCAATCCATATGCTAAACACTATCACAATCATAACACATATATGGATAACACACATATAACATATGTTTTAGTGCAATTTACTTACCTTAATCCAAGCTAAATAATACCAAAGACATCATCATCATCACTATGTTCCATCATCATCATCCAAGGTTTAATACCCTTAAACACATAATCAATATACACTTAATACATCATTCCAAAGTTATAACCATGGATTAAAACAACCATTTAACTCACCTATAAACACCTCTAATCATCATATAATTATATGCTAATCATATGATGATCCAACCCGTAAATTACTTGACTTTAACCCAATATAAAGTCATCTCTTGATCACTATAACTCTTAATTAGCTTAAAATCACTTTTACCCAATTATCCCAAGTTAGGGTTCATAAACCCTAACCTACCAATTCATGAATTAAACATTAAGAAGAGTACTTACTTGGGTAGAGATCATAGATGCTAGCTTATTTCATGGTTGGGAACATTAATTCCTTCACAATTTGATTATCAAGACCACCATGTCTTTTTCTTCTTCATCATATCACGACACACACACACACACACTCTACATATTTTCTGGATATCCATAGAAAGATTAAGAGTTATCCAGACACTTGTAGGTGGTATGTTTGCCCAGTTGACACAATTGGTCCCTCAAGTCCCATTCCTTCTAATTTGGCCACTAAAAACATTATAACAAGTTTACCACTTAGCAACATAGGTCCCCCTTCTTTCTATAACTATGACATAACGTTTGTTAATTACTATATTGACTATTGAGTTGACTAGTAAATTTAACATTCGTTGACTAACCAATCACGTTAAACCTTGGTCAATTTCATCTAAGGTGGGGCTTATTTGTATCCGGGATACGGGTTTAACAATTCTACCCCCTTATTTAGATTTCGTCCCCGAAATCTCTCGTCTATTACTATCCAAAATTAATTCTCCACATACACCCGCTCTCATACTTTCAAATCCTTAGTCATTTCATTGCAACGATCTAGGTGATCTTGCAGTTCTATTCTTACTATAATACAATCATTACTCATAATCCACTCTAAACAACACTTCACATCACAAGCTTATCTAAAACTTCCCACAATGACGACTTGTCATCCGGAAACATCTACTATTTGACTTTATACAAGTTAAACTTCAATACTATTTCACGTCATTTATTGTTGCACTAACATGACCTTAAGTCATAAACTGGTCAACTTCGCATTCTACTTAACACCCAACTCATTTCTACTTCAAAAATTGATAACTCATTTCAAATTAATATAAAGTACCATATAAACGGCACTTTCAAAATCTTTTTCACGCATTACTTGAGAAATCTTTCATGTTAAATTTTGGAAATACTACTCATCATCTTCTCAACTTAAAGCACAAACTCATTCTAGGCGTCTATCTTAAGGTTTCACACATGACCTTAACACCGTTATAAGTTTCCATTCGAATCTAATCTCATTTCTTATGAAGTCTAACTAGTTTTAGCTTTCACTTTCCATTCTCTACCCGTACTCATGTCATATCGGATATACATATGCCCATTCATTTATACTTCCTCATTTACATAGAGAGGCGTCCCAATCGATGTAAACCAAGAAACATAAACTCATGGTCCGGTGATTCACAATTTCTTTATTTAAATGAAAAGGCATCCCAATTCATGTAAATAAGGGAATTACAAATCATCCTACCTATACACTTCCAACATAACACTCATACTTACTTTACTTTTCATCTTTTCTAGCCTTGGAGCTAATCTCTCTAACTTTCATCCATGCCATGAAGGCAAGCTAAACAACATGCCATAAAAGGCAAGCTATCATCCATGCCATGAAGGCAAGCTAACAACCATGCCGTGAAGGCAAGCTAAACAACTATGCCATGAAGGCAAACTAACAACCATGCCGCGAAGGCAAGCTAAACAACCATGCCATGAAGGCAAGCTAACAACCATGCCGCGAAGGCAAGCTAAAAAACCATGCCATGAAGGCAAGCTAACAACCTTGCCGCGAAGGCAAGCTAAACAACCATGCCATGAAGGCAAGCTAACAACCATGCCGCGAAGGCAAGCTAAACAACCGTGCAATGAAGGCAAGCTAACAACCATGCCGCGAAGGCAAGCTAAACAACCATGCCAAAAAGGCAAGCTATCATCCATGCCATAAAGGCAAGCTATACCACCATGCCATGAAAGGCAAGCTAGGCTATCCCAAAGGATACCAACATACATGCCATAAAGGCAAGCTATCAACCATGCCAAAAGGCAAGCTAAGCTATCCCGAAGGATACTTTTACACATGCCAGGGATATAGACAAACCATGCCGGTGAAGGCAAGCTAATAACCATGCCAAACAGGCAAGATAGGTCATCCCGAAGGATGCCAAAACACATGCCAAAAAGGCAAGCTACAAAACCATTCCATAAAGGCAAGCTAGGCCATCCCAAAGGATGCCAAAACTAGAGCATTGGATCCAAGTTGTCTATATCTTATCATCTTTACTCACTTTATCTTTTATGTACTTTTATCATTAAGTACATACTACTATCTCATTGCCTCACGCAATCTCAACTCCTACTGTCACTTTTACTTTCATCAAGACAAGTTCTATATAATACTTGTCAACTGTTATACTTGCATTTTCACAATGCAACTTATCACTCATCCGTCAACCTCAAGTTGACTTATGCATTTTCAACTTATAATATCACATCATTTAGCCTACTCAACTTTTACGCATATAAACCTTACATAGGTTTATTCTATAACACTCTCATTAACCTCATCATACACATTCCAATATATTAACATGATTATATTCATGTTTTACAATTCTTTCTAGCGCACTTCATATCACTTATGAATTCTAGCGCAATCTATATCTCATTCATCACTTCTACTCATTACGCTTGAACATTCATTTCTAGCATGTTTCACATATCATGTTTTATATATAACATGATCTTATCACGTCTTAATCACACACTTTACCTTATCATGCTCAACATTTATTACTTTATCTCAAGTTTTCAAAGCATCTATGCTTTATCCAACACTTACCATACTTCTTAACTTTTTCACATATCAATATGGTTTATCAACCTTTTAGCCACCATTTGGTCATCACGCATAATGTGGCAATTATAAATTATATTAAATCTAATCCATGCTTCACGCAACTTCTATCATCAACCAATATTTGCTCAATAAATATTACTCGCACATATCAATTAAGTCTTACATATTATGCATTCCAAGCATCTATCTTATCTCGTACACTTCTATGTACCATGCTATCAAGCACAATCTCATTCTACTTAGACATATAACCAACTACCATAGACTTAACATCGCATCAATGATAACACTTTAACATTTAACACTTATCCAACAAGTTTTAAAACATTCATAATCAAAATCAAATCATATAGTCTATGGCTCTTATTCACATCGCACAATCGTCTATGTCTCAGAACAACATTCTAATTAGTCGCAAATATTAGTCTACCTTATAATTAAGGCATCATAAAACTTTAATTCACTTATTAGCCCATCTCTAATACCACTTACCATTCTTAATCGCATTCCATTACCATTACTCTATCATACATTCATAATCACAATATAATCACCGGCACCAACCGAGGTGCACGGCTAACTAATTATTCAAACACTTCAAGTCCTCCAAGGACTTACATCTCATACACATCAACATTATAAGACACATTCATCGCTTATCATCAATAAGCTCATCTAACAAAAGAAATAGTCCATATCATACTTAATGATTACTTACCGCATTACTAACACTTACATTCAAAGCTACTACGAGTGGTTTAAGACTAGGCAACCTATAGTAGAAACCTAATTCGCTTAAACCGAAGCTCTGATACCAAGTTGTAATGCCCCGTGAATAACACGACTTAAAATCATTGAAATTTAAACTTTTACGCGGAAACGATTTGACTTAAAACTGACATGCTGTTGCTAATCGTTGAACTGATGTAATTTTGTAAGAAACTGACCCTTAAAATTATTTTTACATGAAACTAGACTCAATTACCTTCGAAATGACGGGTGGCACGTCCCGTGACAACTTACGGTTAAAAAGATATGATTTTTCGAAAATTGACTTCGACTAGTTCTCCAAACTAGTTCTCCAACTAGTTCTCCAAACTAGTTCTCGAAACTAGTTCTCCAACTAGTTCTCCACTAGTTCTCCAACTAGTTCTCCAAACTATTTTAACCACTTTACAAACACTTAACCATATAAATTGTTTTTCCAAGCATTCTTGACCCGCTTGACCCAAAAAGGGTTAAAATAGACCTTGTCCCAAATACCCCTTTTTCCGCATAACCCTTTTGTGTACTTTTGACCCATTTTCCCAAAACTATAGTTCCTAAACTCGTTAGACCACGAAACATTCCAGATTTCATTAAAACATTATAAACATCAAATATATGCATAAACTTTGTCATAATGACCTACGGAAACATGCTTTACAAAGTGACGGGTATTATGCCAAAATACCCGTTTTGACCCGTTTGCATACACCTTCATCCATTACTCAATCCATATGCTAAACACTATCACAATCATAACACATATATGGATAACACACATATAAGATATGTTTTAGTGCAAGTTACTTACCTTAATCCAAGCTAAATAACACCAAAGACATCATCATCATCACTATCTTCCATCATCATCATCATCCAAGGTTTAATACCCTTAAACACATAATCAATATACACTTAATACATCATTCCAAAGCTATAACCATGGATTAAAACAACCATTTAACTTACCTATAAACACCTCTAATCATCATATAATTATTTGTTAATCATATGATGATCCAACCCATAAATTACTTGACTTTAACCCAATATAAAGTCATCTCTTGATCACTATAACTCTTAATTAGCATAAAATCACTTTTACCCAATTATCCCAAGTTAGGGTTCATAAACCCTAACCTACCAATTCATCAATTAAACATTAAGAAGAGTACTTACTTGGGTAGAGATCATAGATACTAGCTTATTTCATGGTTGGGAACATTAATTCCTTCACAATTTGATTATCAAGACCACCATGTCTTTTTCTTCTTCATCATATCACGACACACACACACACTCCACATATTTTTTGGATATCCATAGAAAGATTAAGAGTTATCCAGACACTTGTAGGTGGTATGTTTGCCCAGTTGACACAATTGGTCCCTCAAGTCCCATTCCTTATAATTTGGCCACTAAAAACATCATAACAAGTTTACCACTTAGCAACATAGGTCCCCCTTCTTTCTATAACTATGACATAACGTTTGTTAATTTATAGATTGACTATTGAGTTGACTAGTCAATTTAACATTCGTTGACTAACCAATCACGTTAAACCTTGGTCAATTTCATCTAAGGTGGGGCCTATTTGTATCTGGGATACGGGTTTAACAACATGTCAATCTTATGACCTACCAAACATAAAATTAATTCCGAGCACGATCTTGAGCTTGACATTATACAGGTAACAAAAAGCATCCAATTGCCTTTGTAAATCGTGACCTGAGCCGCATAATCATCATTAAAATAATCTTCAAGCTCATGACTGTCACCAGACAATGCAAGAAACTTTGCCATATCGTTATCCGGCTCAAGTACCTCGTCCTCATCAATGTCAGTAACAACTACTTCACCCACTTTAGAGTATGGGTTACCCACCTTTTTCAAAGACGTTTTACCCTCTCATATTCGCTTTATTAATAGGACATGACAATTTTTGATATTTTTTGTCCCGTATCTTTTTCCAATTCTTAATTTTTACTTGTCAAACTTTATATTTTATGTTTCGTACTTTTTTTGACAGTTTTACCTACTTTATTAATAGGAGAATGCAATATTTATCGTTTTCTACTCCATATTTTTTGTGCTTACTCCTTTTAGTTTATCAAACTTTACATTTTATGTTCCCTTTTTTTTTAAAATTTCGATTTATAATAAAAGCAAAATTATTAAAATAAAAAAATTTAGAGGGTATAACTTGTATTTTAGGAGGTAGGGATAACCAAACCCTTTGTAAAATCATGTCCGGAGCCCGAGGATCTAGCCCTACAACAAATAGTAGAATTCTCTGCACTTATTTGTGGACTTTTTTCTATATGTATCATAATTTTGCTACATTTATGGGTGTCACAAGTATTTGAAAATAATCTACGTATATAAGTGCACACAATTATAATGAAGTTACACTTATAAGTGAGGTAAAATAAATTCTTAAAATGCCACACTTGTGAGTGTAGGAAAAACGCTTATATGTTGACATCTTTTGCAATTTTGACACACTTCTAAGTGTGAGCATTTAAAGATGTTTCCACATTTTAACCATAGACATTTGGATAATATTGCCACACTTATAAGTGTAGGAAAATTTGTCACACCTATATTACCACACATGAGCAATTGTGGACTCTATAATTTTACACATTTTTAATCTGGGACATTTGACTTTTAAAATAGTGACAATTTAACCAATTCTTTGTAGTATAGATATTAGAATAAAGGATTAAGAAAACTTCAATTGAATGGTGTAAACAGGGATGTGCACCAATATAATTTAGGATAAAAGCTATAAAACCTCAACGTATTTACAATTTTGTTTCGTTTTAAAATATTTATTCTTTTATTTTCAAAATGAACTATAATATTTTCAAATTATGTTATATTGTGACCAATATGATGACTTGCTACCGTATCAACAGGTAAAGTCAGTTAAAACTAATCATTAATAAAAAAATTCGCTTACGTGGATATTTTAGGTATTTATCACCAACCCCACTTTCTTCTTCATCAAAATCCCAAATTAAAACCCTAATAAATTGCAACAAGTAGTGACCCTTTATCCCTCTTTCTTCTTCATAAACACATAAATCAAACCCCCTTTCTTTTATCACAAAACCCCCTCTCTTCATCATAAAGCATAAATCAAAACCGAATTCTTAACTCAAACTAACAAACACGGTGACCCAAGAGCACTATTGTCGGAGTTTCTATATACGTTCCATTATGATTTATGAGTACAAACGTTGGTAAAAGAATACTTCACATAATGTAGTTGAGTGCATTGACGGAGCTTCTTTAAGGCTAGCAGGGCTTGTGGCCCCCAAAAAAGATGACCATATATGTATTTTTTATTGTATATTACATATGAACACACTACTACTAAAACAGTTTAAGAGTTTGGCCCTTCCAATATGAAACAATTTTATTTTGGCCCTTCCAATAAACTTGGTCAAGCTCCGTCAATGTTTGAGTTCATCTGAAATGAAAGACAATAAAATATGTGAAAGAATACTCTCTTAAATTTAATTTTCAAAAGTAAAGAAAAATAGTCTTTCTTGTGTTACAATGGATTTGTTTATGGTTCCTTGTGTCCCCCCCCCCCCCCCCCTCCTCAACAAATCTTTTTCACTATCTTTCAATTTATAGTAAAAATTAAAGACATGGAAGGCTTCTCCATGCATGTGGTGTACACGTGATAGATGCATGGATTCATGATGGGATCACAAATTCTCATACGTGCTTGATTTTAGGCATCCATAACTCACGCTTTTGACCAACCATTATGAATCTGTTGAAGTATTCTTCTCATGCACGCAGGGCTCTAGAAATATTTGCAACTGTTTTGACTATATAGATCTATCCAATTCTTATTAATTTCGTGCCGGATCGTCTCGGGTCAATATCAACGCTATCAATATCACTTCAATATGCTCGTCATTTTGGGAAGGTGACGTGTTCTTCTTTTAAATAATATGAATAATGTTATCAAACTTTTCAGAAGGTAAACTCTTAATATTTGTGATAATTCACTTGGAGTGACCTGGCTCCCCTAAATAACCTTGTGAAGTCTTTGAGTTGATGCGGTCATACAAACCACTATATGAATTATATGGAGTTATCAGAACCTAGTATGTTTCGACACCAAACCACAAAATGGACACTTTTGATGAAGAGGCCAATTGGCCAAACTACTTTCCCAGTCATGGATTAGTAATAGGATTAGCAGATTCAATTTCAATTGAATTGAATGGAACAACGATCCTATTCATGCCTGTAATCAAAATGTGTAATTTTTTTCTACCTATTGTATAGTAGTTTACGAAAAGGTTTATAAAATGACGAAGAGATCTAAGCACTTGTAAACCATAGTGAAAAACTGAAGATAGGTTTATAAATAGGTCTAGAATGAATAGGTTTAGAATATTAAACATCTTCATAATTAAATGCATTTGAATTATGTATGATAATAGCTTCATGACACGCCTCTAGAATGAATAGGTTTAGAATATTAAACATCTTCATTATTAAATGCATTTGAATTATGTATGATAATAGCTTCATGACAGGCCTAATGAGCGGGCGAGTTTATATCTTCTTAAACACTTTAAATTTATGTAGCTAATTTTGGTAATGTTATGATTTAAATGTAATTTAGTTTCAGAGAATTTTGGCATTGAAATATTAGCATAGTTTGGTATTAAATATTAGTACTCGCATACGAACAAATTTGTTTAAAGCATAAGGTTGGTTAAAAAAGTTAAATATGTATGCCAATACTTACTTGAAAGCTCTAATCAGGCAGTTTTGTTGATTTGCAAATAAACAAATTTGCATTATGTGTGTTAATTTCTTAATGATGCAAATTAGTGTATGAGAAGAGTTATTTTACATACCAAACTTTTCTTACATACCAAGATACTCATCTCCACCATTCATTTAAAAAAAATCAATGGCTGAGATTAAAAGCATTTTATTATTTCACTTATTTTTTATAATTTAAATATCTCTTAAACCGTTAATCGTTAAGCAAAAATAATTACACCATCGCGACGGGTATTTAATTATCTTTCTATAGACGGGCACTTTGATATACTTTCGAAAAAAGAAAAAAAAAACGTTTTCTTCACGTTTTTTTGTCTTTTTTTTTTCGTTTTTATTCGAAACTGAAATTTACACGAAATATCATATATGATTTAACACTAATTTGAATATCACATGTGATATTAGTGTTAACTCACATATGATATGTAATATCATATGTGATACTATTGTTAAATCATATATGATAAATCACATATGATATACATCTCATATATGATATAACACTAATATCATATATGATATAACACTAATAGTGTTATATCATATATGATTTTTTTAATGTAAATTTCAGTAACGTAAAAAAACGAAAAAACTTAAAAAAAAACGTAAAAAATACGGAAAAAAAATTTGTCGAAAGTATATCAAAGTGCCTATCTATAGAAAGATAATTAAATGCTTGTCGCAATGATATATTTTTTTTCGCTTAACGATTAACGGTTTGAAAGTTATTAATATTTGGAAAAAGAGGATGAAAGTGGTTTTTTTAAAATTGTTAGATTAATCTCATCCATTAGATCAAATAAAAATGAATGGTGGAGATTGATCCCTTGATATGTAAATAATCTTTTGTCCTCAAATGATCTTAAATCATTAGTGTATATATATAAATGTTTTCTTAATGATTCAAATTAGTGTGTATATATATAAGAGGAATTTTCATTTGCTTACCTTTATTTTGATGCTTACCAATGGACAAATCCCCACCATTCATCTATTTTGATCTAATGGTGAAGATTAACCTAAGATTTATTATTCTTAACATTAATTCTCCCAACTATATAAAGCTTTTTATTCTTCTTTTTTTTTTTAATTCGCTTCATTTTTTTCCACACAGTTACTATGTGTTTTCCTCCAAACCTGCTCTCACTTTTGATCATCACCAGTTGGATCACCATCACCATCACCATTCCAATCACCATCACCATCACCATTCCAATCACCATCTCATCATCACCTCCCGATCATATCATCCTTTTTTTATATCTTCTTTTGATTTGAATGGACCGTTTGTTTCAAAAGCTGATTTGATTGATGTTGTTGCGGTTGATAATATTGTTGATCGGTTGTTAATTATGTGGATCAAGTTGTTAACATTCCTTCTTATTAAGTTGCACACCAAGTGTTTGATGAAATGTGTGAGTGAAAAATGTTTGATAATCTTGTTATATGCTCATGTAATTCTGCTTATTAATTAAGTTGTTAGTTGAATTTTTGTTTTTAACTGCATGTGAATGCTGTTTTTATGCCTGATTGTTGTTTCGAATCTGCTATGTATCATACGTATAGTATCACCAGTGATATTTGAAGTTGAACTGTATACGTGTATTATCGCCAGTGATATTTGTATTATCACTTGTGAAATTTTGTTTATTTGATACTTTAAGTTTATGTTTTATATTGTGAGTAGCATTAGGTTTTAGTATGATATCATTTTGGGATGGGTGAATTGATGGAAATTTGATGCATGAAAGGTGTTTGACAAAATTCCTAAGAGAGGGATGCACAAGTTGATAAGCAATCACATGTTCCTGTTTGTCCATCATTTCATATATGTAACCAAATCAAAAATATTTATTTGAATAAACAAGCTTTGGGGAATTAATCAAAGTGCATTGTAGTTATTGTAAATGAGTAATCATATCCAATGTTGCAATAGTTGATGCTTATTTTTATTTTTCTGAATGTCTTCTTTTTGAATTATTTTTAGTGCGTTTTGTATTTTGCTTTCTCCATCACTCTATATCTAAGGTGATGCAAATTTGATGTATTGTTCGATAATTGTGCAGTGACCTAGAGCTTAATCCACAAGGACTGCTTACCTTAACAATCGTGAAGGCAAATAATTTGAAAAACATGGAAATGATTAGGAAGTCTAATCCTTATGTGATTGCATATATTCGGCCACTTGAAAAGTTCAAAAGAAAGTATGTTGATTACAACTTAAACCCTGTTTGAAATCATGTAATTCAGTTAATTGGAGAAGATAAGAAGACCCAGTGTGTTGTACTTGAGGTTACATTTTTCTCCTTTTTGATTTTCTATATTGCTGGTTTCTCAGTTGTATCACAGGTGATATCAAATGTGATATCACTTATGATATCATAGGTGTGTCAGCTTTCTTTTATTTTGTTGAATCAGTTGTGGTAATGGAAGATGTTATGATATCACAGGCGATATCAAAGTTGTTTGAGCTTCTTCAATTTGTTTTGTGGAGCTGTTGTGCTTTTTTTTAACCACAACTGCAGTTGTTGTTGATTCTTTCGTTTGATGGAGCCGTTTTTTTGCAAATTGCAATCACAAATAGTTTGATGATATCGTCACTTTTTATGCCATATACAAAACAAACAAGTATGCTTTTTAATTTTTAATATCTCCTGTGAGATTTCATTGTTTTTTGTACATTTTGTATATATTATCACCAGAGATATTTCTCTTTCTAGGTACATGATGGTTTTTGTGCCTTTTACTACAATTGACAATCCCTAGAGATGTGTTACTGTTGGTTATGGTCTGCTTAAGAACGAAACTACTGAATCTTGTGTATGGTTACTCCAAGCATTCAAGAAAGCTTTTGTGCGTTATCCAAATATCATCGTAACTGGTCAAGATGGTGCTATGCGAAAAGTAATTGCAGCTGAGCTTCCCGGTTCCAAGCCCCGTCTTTTGTCATAAATTAGAAGTTATGTATCTCTTGTGATAAATAGTTGGAATTAATTTTTATGAGGTCTTTGTGAGTTTATGGAATATTTTGTCATTTTTAACACTTTGTGATAAAGCATGAAAAGTAATCAGTTTTCCCACTCCTTGTGTTTGTGCGTTAGAATTACCGTTACTATTATTATTGTTAGTTCTAGATGAAGAAGATGATGTGGTGACTGTTGATGTGCTGGATGTGGTGTTGTTGTTGTTAATCATGACTGATTTTGAGAATATGAATCGTTTTGTTACTCAAAAGCATTGCTTAATTAATCATATTCTTGTTTGATTTTGAGAATATGTCATGTTTTTATATTCATAGTTTTCTTCATGAAGTCAACGGTATTTTTAAGTGACTTTTCATTAATATCACTTGTGATACTCTAATAATATTACCGAAAGAAGGTTATATTCAGATAAACCAAAAGCATTGTTTACAGCTGAATAGAAATTACCATTGTTTACAATTTAAGTAGCAAGAGAAAATTACAATTTAAGCAGCAAAAGAAAATTACTAATTGATGTTTTTGTCTTTTTATTTTCTACAACTTTCTTCTTGCCAGCTTTATGAGCATCCCCTCATTTTGTCTTCTTTCCAACTTCATTCTTTTTAGTTTGCAGCCTCTTCTTCTTCATTTCCTCTTCTTCTTTTTCTGCAACTGTCTTTGCTTTCTAATATGCAGTCTCTGTTTTCAGTTCAACAATTACTGTTGGTGGTGTTGGTGGTTGTAGATCCTGTTATATCACAGGTGATATCACAGATGCTTCTTTCAGTAGTTGTTGGTGGTGTATCTGTTTCTGTTTTTGTTCTTGGTGTGTTTTCTAAGCTTAAATGTCTAGCAACGGATTTTGTTAATTTGCTTGGTGTTGTTAGTGTTGTCGGTGATGATGTTTTTCCTTTGTTCACTTCTTCAGTTTGACTTTGTTATTTTTTAGCAAAAGTCTTTTTCCTTTCACCTTCAACCCCTGTTTTTTTGCTTCTTTTATTCTTGATATTCAAATCTGCATAAAATTTATACCATGTTAGTGTATGAATAGTTCATTGTTTTTTAATATCATACGTGATATATAAATTGAATAAGTATACGTTATCAAATATCATAGGGATATACTACCAACAAGCAATCATTACAACTGTTGTATCACAGGTGATATACTAGTATACTACCAATAAGCAATCATTACAAGTGTTATATCACATGTGATATACTACAAATAAGCAATCGTTGTAACTGTTGTATCGCAGGTGATATACTAACAATAAGCAATCATTGAAATTGTTGTATCATAAGTGATACACTACCAACTAATACTAGAGTCAAATAAGCATGCCCAATATATCCATTATGCACATATATCTACCACAAATCTAACAAAAGCATGTTACAGTCACAATATTTATTTTAACATGTTAAGTCTCTCATATTATCACAATAATCATCTAACTTTCACAACAATCCCTTAATAAACTACTTAAATCTACAAAAACAGCAAAGTGTTCATATTCATATTGTAGAATAAATATCCATGTTTTTAGGGATACCATTATAACATTCTACTGAAAGTATACATACACATTCTGCTGAATGTGTATGTATCACTGATGATATAACACATAAGTTAACTGTTAAATCAAGTACGCCGCATACATTCAGGGTTTTATCACAGTTAATTCTTCTAAAGAAAACATGCTTATACGTTAAAATATACCTTTACTTTTATGAATCTCTGGAGATGGAGTCAAAAATTTGATTGACGACAGAAGTGCATTTACACACAGTAAATAGTATATCATCAAAACTTTTAACAAAAAAAAAGTTTAACTATGATTATAAAACAATAACAATAAAATATCAAAAGTGATACTATACATGACATATAATAAAGCTTAACAAGTAAACAAAAAACCTGTCAAATAAACAAAAATTTCACAAGTAATAATACAGATATCACTAGTGATAATACATATATACAGTTCAACTTCAAATATCACTGGTGATACTACACGTATGATACTTTTCACTCACACATTTCATCAAACACTTGGTGTGCATCCATGTATACAAAGTGTTTTACTCAGAAACTCAACCAAATGTAAACACTAAAAAACACAACCAAAAGCATGTTACAATCACAATAAAAAAGCACACCAAAACAAATTCATTATTTTGTATTTTATCTTTAAATTTTCAGTAAAAAACACAAAGAAACTTAACCAAATAGTTAAATAACAACAAAACAATGAATTGGAAGCGTCGTACCATCATTTTCAGTCTGAATCTCTTCATTTTGAACCGTTTTTTCCCCGGATCTGGTTCTGATTGCCTCGATACATTCATTCCTATGTGTTTTCTTTGATTTTGACGGTTAAAATCGGTTGATTTGTGATGTTTTTGGTTTATTATGAAGTTTTGTTAGAGAGAGAAAGTGATTTATCTGTGTGTTTTTTGTGTGAGTAAATTTTGTGGTTATGTGAGAGAAATGAAGTGTTTGTGATTGGGACCAGTAGGTAAGAGAGAATGGCGAAATTACACAATTGGTCCCTCCATGTATTTTAATCTTAAAAATTGTTTTTTGATCGGACGGTCAAGATTTGTCCAATGGTATGTAAAATAAAGTGCCTCATATATATAAACGTTTGAAATTCATATTTGAGTTATTTAAGTAAAGTTCTTCTTACATTTTATGTTGGTAACTTACATTTCATGACTCACTTGGTAGACGGGCTAGCTTCATGAGTTTACTTGATAAGAAGAAAACCGGTGCACATAATTATGATAGCGATTAAATAGTGCACAAAATGTCGTGTGTTGATGTCAATTGACAAAATTTAGTCCTTCAAATATTTCCGTGTTTCAACTAATATTATAATTGGAAAGCGTGAAACGCAAAAAAGAAAAAGAAAAAAAAAGTGTTTGTGGTAGTTAAACAACACATGAATGATAAAAAATTAAAAACCTTACCACTACTGCTTACGTTTATGGATATATATCAGAATAAATGCATTGAATGGTTTAAAAGAAGTGGTAAACTATCACAATCGGGTTGAGAATATAAACTGAAATTGTAGCTTTAAAAAGAGGTCAAAATAAACTTTCGTCGCGGAAAAAAGATGGCATGCTAGCCCGTATAATTAGCGTCAGTAACAAGATCATTATCAGCAATATCTATCCCCTAACCATTCTGTCTGGTAGTCATGTTTTTGATCAAAACGCTCTTACATGGTCAAATCGTCCTTAAGAATTTGCCTTCCCATATTTTCTCATCAAAAGTCAACATCCATCAAGTTGTTAATTCTAATGACAACTTCTCAAAGACCACACAAACATTCTTTCTGAAATTCAGCTTGCTTATATAGTTTTTTGTCCAATTCTATGATCATTCAATGTGGCTGATCACGTATAGTATGTCCGGACCCAATTGGTCCAGGCCGAACACTTAGAGACATGTAAAACGACAGTATTTTTTCGGATTCAACTAAATTTTGGACCAGACACAAATCTAATCCAGCATGAGACGACTGTTGGACTAGCCAATGCCCGCACGCAGCCATGACACTACAATAAACCGCAAAAGCATAACAGGTCCGAAACTATTCAAACCCAAGTGTCTAAAGTGGGATCCAAGTCACGTCTCACGTGACTCACCCAAAATAGGCATGAAATATCTCATGGAGAGGAACAGAGATCGTGTTTTGCCATAAAGAGGTCCAATTTGGGGATCAGGCAGGGGCACGAATCTCCAGGACGGGCGAAGTCAACCAAAATGACAAGAGGGCTCGGATATCTATGCCTCACATCCCTTTCCCGACAGAACCATACTATTATCCACCAGATAACAGGAAGTGTCACAACCCGTGATCCGGAGGTAACGACAAGGAGTCGCGCCTAAAAATACCATGCGATTGAGGGTAAACTCCACACTTTTTTCTCTTTCACTAGAACACACATATACCCTCTCTATCTAGTACTTCCTTTCGCATCAAAGGCCGACCATGAGAACCCTCTTCCGCGGTGAGTCTAACGACGTTTCTTTCTTAGCAGATAACCTCAAGTATTTCACTTAGTTCAAAATCCATTCAGTTCCTGTGGAACCTCGTTCTAAAGTAAGATACAAAAAATTATGCCGGATTCGTGTGCCATCTCGCACCCCACCAAGTTCCGAAATACCCTCAAATCCATATAAATGGAGGTGAATATTGTCGACTGCCCTAATTGCCCTGTAACGGTCATCTAATCTCTTGCTCGTAGTCCAAAGAACAGTCTTATCAAGTTTGCAGGGTTGTAGTCTGTCAACTGAACCTGAAATAAGAATTACACTAATGATAATCACCTTTCAGTTTATATATTGATGTAAAATGTGTTGGAATTATACAACATGACTACTCATAAATATAAACAATAAACATCAAGTACACATGCAGAAGCGTATAGATCATATAACATGTAAATTAATTAACCAAATATAAAAGTATGCGTACCTTTTTTATTCTAGCTAAACAAGAAACAATTCTTCAATAATCAACAAGATGAACCGTAATTAGGGTTTATGTGGGTTATAAGAATCATCCCTTACCGTTTTGTAATTCAATCTAAGATTCAATCAATAGTGTGATTGAATCACGTTCTTGCACTCGCATACTAATACCAAGTAAACGTTATGCTAGTAATAGAAACACAAAACAATTTGTTTGTTTAAAAACAAACCAACCAAACCCTTAGAGGGTGTTTAATCGATCGGTTATACCAAAGGAAAAGAGGAAAATACTTAAGGGTATTAGCAAGTGAACAAAAGGTACCAATGAATGATCCTAAGGTTTGCTTATATACTAATTGAAACTTGGTGACCAAGTTTGAGTGGGTTAGGGTTACCCCTTCATCCCACCGATCGGCCAAACAAACCTACAAGGGTTTCTGAAACATTATTTTCATTCAATTTTCAATCTAGTCCTTTTCCTTTTCCCGTTAGTCAATTATCGTTATTTACATAACGGTCGTTAATTGTTTTGTGTATTTAATAATTAAAGATAACCTTTTATAACAAACGTAAAGTGTGCAATCCCGTAGTCTCGAGTTCGATCCTAGCACACATATACTAATTTATGTCCATAAAACTAACAGCTCCCTTTTGAACATATCTTAATAGTGTGATCACATCGGTTAGCGTCTAGCAACATGCCGATGCCACTAGTACAACCCGAGTAAGGTCTCCTGGAAAAACCTTTTAATAATTCATCATTATTATTATCATTTTGTTACTAATACCATGTTAAATAAAGATATGGATCTAAGTCCTTCTTTATTTAACTATTATGTTTCTCGTTGTTTGTGATTGAGCAAGATTACCAAATCTTCTGAACATATTCAAGGGAGATCTTGGGCATGGTCACGCAAATATCTTGTCAACCCTACGAGGGGCCCAACAGTATTAAACTCTAAATTAAATTTGAAGGAACATATTCTATCTTGACTACAAGCAAAACCCATGAACTTTGCAACACTTATGAAAATAGCCCTTATGACTACCAGTTACATATAATGTTCAGTTGTTCAACAAAAATGCACTACATTCATGACAGTCATCTGGTATCTCAAATCTGGGTATAACTATTCCTGATATATTTGATGACAAGATCCCTAAAATACAATCATGTAGTTGGGATAATTCATATATTCAATTCATTGAATATCATCAGAAATGGGTATGCTAACACATTAATATACGTTCAAGTTTATTCTATCCAAACTCGGATTTGTCTTAGTTCAATGAAATTCCCATATTATTAATTGACAACGGATGATTTAGAATAACTAAATTATTCACGAATTAAACATGCAAATATAGGACAACAATATTAAAGAATGAACATAAAAATAACAAATATTTTATTTCATTAAAAGATAATAAATGTTTACAATATCCTTTATCCAAATACTAATCACAGTTATGCATGAAACTACTAATTAAACGAAGTACAATGCCATTGGCAAGTTTAGTAAGCTTTTCTCTAGATAAAGCCTTATTGAAAGGATCAGCTAAGTTGCCATCTGTATGAATTTCAGTAGATTTATTTCACCTTCGCGGACTTGTTCCCGAACATAGTGATACTTCCGTAGAAAATTTCTGGTGCCCTTCATGACTCCAGGTTCATTGGAAAATATGATTGCAGCAGAATTTTCGCAATACATATCAATAGGCGATTCAATTGAAGGCATAACACCAAGCCCTGAAATGAATTTCCTAATCCAAACAGCCTCCATTGCAGCTTTTGAAGCACCTATGTATTCAGCTTCTGCTGTAGACATCGCGATTGTACTCTTCTTCTTAATCTTCCAGTCTACTGCTCCTCCATTAATGATAAAGACATAACCAGTCTGAGACTTCGTATCATCTTTATCACATTGTCAGGACGCATCACAGAAACCTGTAACATCAAGTTCTGTATTTGGATTTCCACCATACACTAGAAACATATCTTTCGTATTTCTAATATACTTTAGAATATGTTTAACAACAATCCAATGAAGTTCACCTAGATTCTGTTGATATCGACAGGTTATATTCTGAGTGAAAGCCACATCTGGCCTTATGCATCTAACCGCATACATGATAGATCCTACTGCCGAAGCATAAGTAACTTTACTTATGCATGCCATCTCTGCAGGTGTTGAAGCACACATTTCGCTACATAAGCCATGCTTTACTTTTCCATCGACAAATAGCCTTTCTTGAAATTTTGCATATTAAATCTCTTCAATATTTTATCAGTGTAAACATTTTGACTTAAACCAATTAACTGCCTTGATCTATCTCTGTAGATCTTGATTCCCAGAATACATGCAACTTCTCCTAAATCCTTCATAGAAAAACACTTTCCATAAATATGCCTTAATATTTTGCAAACTTGGAATGTGTTTTCCCATAATTAATATGTCATCAACATACAGGAAAGAAAAATTACATCACTCCACTAGCTTTGTGATATACACATGGCTCATCAAGATTCTGAATAAATCCATACCTTTTGATTTCTTCATCAAATCTTTTATTCCATTTCCTTGATGCTTGCTTCAATCCATAAATGGATCTTTGAAGTTTGCATACACGGTTTGGAAATTGTAGATTCACAAACCCCTCAGGCTGCGCCATATAGATGTCTTCATCTAGGCGACCATTTAAGAAGGCGGTTTTGACATCCATCTACCAAATCTCATAGTCATAGTACGCTGCTATAGCTATAAGATTTCTAATAGCTCTAATTTCTGCTACATGAGAAAAGGTTTCCTCGTAGTAAACCCTTAGGTTTGAGTAAAGTCTTTAGCTACCAGACGAGCCTTATAGATGTGTACATTGCCATCCATATCAGTATTTTTCTTATAGAGCCACTTACTTCCAACAACTTTATCATTTGGAGGTGAGTCGAACTCTATCCAGCCTTCATTTTCTTTCATGGATTGCATTTCTTCATTCATTGCAACTTGCCATTTGTCCTTTTCAGGATCAACCATGGCAGCTCTATAATTAGCAGGCTCTCCAAGATCCCCTAATATAGTTTCCTCAACTTCTACGTTAAGACATAGACGTTCAGGATCACGCATAGTCCTTACAGATCTATGAAAGGGAACAACTTCAACTTCAAGTGGAGAACACAGACTATCAGATTCCACAGGAAGTATGCTAGTGTTTTCCGAAGGTAATGCATCTACATGATCATCTTCCAGATCATAAACTCTCCCACTAAATTCTTGAGACATGAGATCCTTTTTTCAAGAAAATCTCCATACCTAGCAACAATTACTTTATTTTTAGGTGGAAAGTATAAGTAGTAACCCATCGTTTCCTTTGGGTATCCTACAAAGATACACTTTACATATCTCTGTTGGATTTTATTTGCTGAGTCACGTCTTACATACGCCTTGCAACCCCAGACCTTTAAATAAGACAAGTTAGGAGATTTACCATTCCATATCTCATATGATGTCTTATCAACCTTTTTGGTGGGAACCATATTTAGAATACGAATTTCTTATTCTAAAGCATAATCCCAAAAAGATAAAGGAAGAGTAATAAGATTAAACCTTGATCGCACCATGTCTAACAATGTACGAGTTCTTCTCTCAGATACACCATTTTGTTATGGAGTATATGGAGATGTGAGATTATGGACAATTCCATTCTCAGCTAAATAATCTGTAAACTCTTGGCTTAGGTATTCACAACCTCTATCGGATCGAAGAGCTTTAATCTTCTTTCCTAATTGCAACTCTACTTCTACTTTGAAAATCTTAAATGTTTCAAACACCTCATGTTTATGCTTAAGTAAATAAACATAACCATAACGGCTGAAATCATCTGTAAAGGTTAAGAAGTAGCTAGCACCTCTCCTTGACACATGTCTAAGTGGTCCACACACATCAGTATGAATTAAACCAAGTAGATCAGACGCCCTCTCCATATTACTATGAAAAGGTTTCTTCGTCATCTTCCCAGATATATAAGACTCACATTTATAAAATGATTCATTGTTAATACTTTTCAAAAGCCCATCGTGTTGCAGCTTTTCCATGCGAGTCTTGCCTATATGAGCAAGTCTACATTGCCAAAGGTAAGAAGAATTCAAGCTTGACTTTATTCTCTTACTAATGCTAAACATTGATTTATTATTATTGGATACATTATCAAACATGTCAATCTCAAACACACCATTCACAACAATAACATTAAAATAAAAAAATACCATTTAAAGAAACATAAATTCCATTACTTGTGATAGTGTGATTAAAAGCAAGATCCAACAAAACAAAAAAGGAAACAACACCTCTAATAATAGAAGGTGCACAATAACAATTGTTTAATGACAGTACTAAGCCCGAAGGAAAAACTAAATCAAACACTCATATGGCTTCAATAGCTGCAGGTGCTCCATTGCCCACATGCAGATATTACTCCCCATAAGACATCTTCCTTTCCACTCTAAACCCCTGCAGTGTATTACATATGTGAATACCACATCCAGTATCATATACATAGGAATTAATTTTATGATTTAGAGTAAATAATTCAATCATAAATAAGTTACCTGAAGTGCTGGCGCCCAAGTGCCCAAACTTCTTGTTCTTATTTGTTCGCAAATCATCGAAATAAAGAGCACAATTTCTCTTCCAGTGACCCACTGTAACACCCCCAAAAATGTTTTATAGCGGAAGATCATGTTACTGGGGTATTACTCGATTGATATCACAATACAAAGCATAGAACAACAATTTTCCTTAAAGATTTCATTTGTTGTAGTAAAACAGTGTTTACAAAAGTTGAGTTGTTGCGAAAAATAGCCCATTAACAAAATGTGGTCCCGATATATAAATCAGAGTCGTCTATGACCATGCCATGCCAATGCCCAAGCGCCTCCAAAGTCTAGCTATCGCCTTTTTAATACCTGAGATAAACATGCTTAAAAGGTCAACACAACGGTTGAGTGAATTCATAGGTTTAGTTTAATGTTGAACGTACAAGAACATGAACATGATAATTGAAAACTAACAATATATCATAAAAAAATCACAGATTATTATGCGCTAAGCTCATGCAACCAAGACTCAACTGCATACACCGAATTACCAGTGTACGTAAGTGTGCCCCAAAGGAGGTAATAGCCAATTACCTAAAGATATTCAAATATGGTGCGCCCCAGTTATTTCTCTATTACTGAAATGGGGTCGTTAATCCCCATAGTATTTAGTGTATTTACTATCAAGATGCGTCGATATCGAATAACGATTTCATAAAATTATATTCTTATAATTTTATATATATAAGTTTAGTGAATTATCGACATAATACTTCTCGTTATAGACTTAGATCATCAAAATACTCATTTTTACGGAGTCGTGATAAGTTTACAAGTTTTCTAAACTTGTTCTCAAATTTGCACTTTTTACCCTCAAGTTACGAAAAGTTCAAGTTTAACCCCTAAACTTTAGAAAATGACACTTTGTACCCAAAAGTATCTCATACTCAAAGTTTCCAGAATTGTCACTTTTAGTCCCTTGTTGAAACTGTTTTGATAAAATACTTTCAAAAGTTAAATTTTACACTTTTAGCCCCAAGTTTCAAGGTTTATGTCTTCAACACTAAAACTTCTATTTCCTTTATGAAATAAGTTTACCATAACTACACTTTACACCCCGGACTTCTCATGTATACGTAAACTGTATAAAGTGACCTCTATCTTTTGAAAACTTACACAACACACCCTATACTTTTCATAATATACATTTTAACCCGAAAACAACATATTTTGCATTCTTAATCCGAAAATACTTTTCGACTAAAGTTAGCTTATCAAACTTTTCAAAAGCTTAGTTCTAGCTTATGAGCTTATTTTTCTTACAATTTGGCTGGGTTGAAATGTGTTGGGTTACGGTTTATATGTTTGGGCCTCGAGGCCCGACTTGGGTATCGTTATTATTTTATAAACATTTCATATTAGTCGACCTATTTCGGAGCATATACGTGATATAATCATGTGTGATAAGAATAAATGAGCGTCTAAGGAGGAATGGTAAGACTTACAACACTTGAATGAATGGTGACGAGATCGAAAGAATGAGTGATCCGTGATCAAAACCTCCAAGGTTACCCTTTCGAATCTTATACCCAAGCTACGATTATGACCCTTATGCGTTTTCCTTTGCTTGCCCCAATCTCTACAGTGAGCGTTTATGTGAGGAGTGAGTTTGCTTAGTGAGAGTCTTGTGTGTGGGTGTATGAACGAGACAAAGAATCAACGATCGATCTAGAACTCCAATCTAGAACCCGATTAGTTTTCCAAAATAATAGTCCTGTGGCTTTTCCAGCTTACTACCCGAATCAAAATTAATCAAAATAAACTCCTAACTTATGGAAATGGAACCCGATCCTTGCTTTCCCTTTCTTCTATCTCGACAGGGAACAAAGAAGTAAATGAGAGATGATGTTTGTGAGAGTTGTGAGGAAGAGTGGTCAAGTGTTAAGGTCTTTTTATAGCCAAGTTAAGGTATGGCTTAAATGATTTGTTTAATGATCTAAACATGTAGGTTAGTAAATATTACGATATTTAATATATACAGTCTCGTTTGTTTTGATTGATGACAAATATGTAACTTGTAATACATAACGTAAAATGTACAAGTTACTTGTAATCACACTTTGTCTCAACATACATTCAACACTTCTCGATGTCTCAAGTCCTCATATGTTACAACACAGGTTAGTACATGTTTTTTATGTGGCATTATGATCAAACCCATTAACAAATCATTTAGAATGTTTAAAATACGTTTAGAGTCACTAAGTAGTTTAATAGGTTAACCATTCTATTTCGAACCTCATTTTACATTTTGCATTCACAAGTATTTCTAAAGGTAACTAGACATTTTATTAACTAGTTACATAATAAATTTTACAAGTTTACTTTGATAAACTTTTTAATCTAAAAAGGAAATACATATTACATCATCATCTTTGAAATCCTTTGAAGATCTCTTGAATATTTTGGTTAGATTGACACTCAATATATCAAATGTGATCTTAGTAAGATTTGGTAATATCTTGGAAATATTTGAAGAAAGATTTTTTAGATTTTCTGTCAGGCACCCACGGAACCAAAATGTATAAAGGGCGGAACCCTTTTTTTGGTTCCTTGGTCCGTGGACGCTCCTGACCACTTTTGCCTATAAATAGAAGCCCATTGTTTTCCCATTTCTTCACCACTTCAAAACACATCTTCTCCACCTTCTTGCATACATTTAGATCTATCATTAACAATGTAGTAACATACATTAAACACCCTAATGATCATGATCATAATGCTTTTAACATTCATCTTTGTTGTAAGCATACTCTACATTTTGATCAACCAAGAAAAGCTTGGAGATCTAGCCATTCCCACTCACCACAAGCTGAAGATCTATCACAACAAGTTTAGGGAACTTGTGATCTTCATCATGAAGGCTTCCTATCAATGGAAGATCATTTAGAAGTAGTTATTCATATCCATTAGACATTTGTGTCATGGATCATTAGTGTAAACATCATTGCATCATAACAACACTTTCACCAAACTAGATTAGATGGTTTATGTGTTTGTGCCATAAAACACAAGGTTTGTTATGTTGGGCCATAAAACATATTGGGAGTGGTTGTACCCTTGTAAAAGAACTCGACATCTAGCTTAGTGTCGGAAATAATGTATAGGCGACGTTAGGTTGGTTCTACCTCGAACTAGAACCCGGTATTTAGCTTTGTACCGGAAAAAGTGTAAGCGACGATTGTAAGGTTTTCTCCGCCGAGAAGGGAGCTTGTTGATTTAGTGAAGTAACTCTCGAGTTGGGTACTCGGGGAGTGGAGTAGGGCGGAGAGGAGATCCGTGATCGAATCAATATAAATCATCGTGTTCGGTTTGCACTTTCCTTTCTTTATCTCTTTACTTTTATAGTTGCACTATACTATTGCTTGTGATGTGGTTTGATGTTGATGCTTGTGTGACAACTTGGTTTACTATGATTTACATTAGTCACAAACAATAATTGGTACTTTCATATTATAACAAGTTTCATAAACGACTTGATACGAAAGATCTAACGATTTTAAACGGTAACGTATTCACCCCCTCTACGTTTCCACAATTGGCATCAGAGCCTCGTAGCTCTTATTTTCAAAACAAATGGTTTTTAAAATAGAGTACGATCCATGTATCAAATTACCATTGAAGCGAAAAATAATATGAAAAATGCTTTGCTAATTATACTTAGAAATTTTATTGTTAAATGTAACTTTGTATACAAGCTTGAAGATTTTCTTGAAAAATAAAACAAAAGTTTGTTGAAAGAACTTGTAAGTATTTTATTGTGTGCTTATAGAAAATTTACGAAGAAATATGATTTTAAAGGAGTGTTTGGGATAACTATAAATTTAGTTGAAAAATCACCTCCGTAAATGTTTAAGATAAGTTACATAAGTAGATATGTTGTTAAATATGTGTATTATATGTTTACTATCTAGTAAGTCACACACGTTTTCTCTATGTCAAATACTAGTTTTGGTGAATCTGTCTCAGAGGACCATGACACCAAATTTTATAAAGGGCGGATCCCTAAATTTGGTTCCTTGGAATCCGTCTGCACAGTATATAGTTTTTTGGGCAACTTCAAAAAATCATAACTAATTAACCGTAAGTCCGTACAAGTCGAGCCACCTATCATTTTAAAGGGAATTGAGTCTACTTTCATTTAAAAATACTCTCATGGCCTGAGTCTAATTTTAAATAAGTGAAATAGACCAAATACTACAATATGTCTACGATATTAAGTTTCGCTTTAACATAAAAACTCAAATTTTTGAATCAAACAATTTAAGTTAGTATTCTTAGAACTTTAATACAACTTCTTTTGAAACTAATTAATTTGGTAATATGTTTAAAGGAAACTAATCAAGCTTGGTTTACATCGTTATATTTAAACGCTAAATGACGAAAAGTGTTTTTCTTGTTATACTATGCCAAATGACCACTTGTTTATGTTGTTTGCATATATGTTGCTCGCTTATTTTCAAATTGTTGTTTTCACTTGTTTGTGTGCATAATATAAGTGTCAATCTTGCCATGTTATTTATTCGCTTGCTTGACGATTTCTTGTTTATTCACAATAGGACATTTGCTAGATTTTGTGCACTAAGTTGGAAAATTATTTTACCATCACTTATAGACTTAGATCACTTCTTTTGCATAGGTTATACTAACATCTCGCATAACTTATGAAATTTCATAACTCACTTAGCAATGAGTACTAAGTAAATTAGTCAAGTACTTTGAAAAATGGAAGTTTTAAGAGAGTGTTTGGTACAAGGACAAAAACAATGTTGTATGATGTAATTTATTTGTTTTTTCTTTGTAGGATGATAATATGACTTAAAACAATGTTGTATGCTAACCGGTTTATGCAGGGGGATAACACAAGTGTGTTATCAAATTTTACCCATTTTCACTTTCATGTGAAAATCGTTAGCCCTTGGTCAAAGTCTATGCTCCACTATGTTTGTATATGTGTTATCGACTTTTCCTAACTAGAAATAATTAATGTCACATGTTTTAAGCAAAGTTTCAGGTTTCGAAAAAGTTCTCGACACCTAAAAAACTGTTCTGTGGTGATTTCTGGTGTCCACGGATCAGACGGCACCAAAGATTTGGTACCGTCTGTTATAGAAATTGGTACCGCCATACCTGTACAGGCGGACCAGGCGGCACTAATTTAAGGGTTCTGCCTGTGTAAAGAAATGGTGCCGTGGATTCTACAGGTAAGTTGTTTAATTTTACTAAATACCGCAATCTAATTTGCCAAATTTCGTTTCCAGGATAGTTGTTAATGCATATCTTTTATATCTCATTCAACACATCCTCAATGGATTAACTTAGAATGTTTGACATGATCTTAGACACTTCCATCTCATTAGAAACTACCATCTTTGTATGGATTAACCTCAAATAAGCCACTTAAGAAAACCACTAGGATTAGCATTCGATCTTGTTGCTTCATTAACTTGAACTCCTCATCCCCAGACTCGTTACCTCTCAACATCTCATCACCCATTCAAGATGTGAACTTTCTAAACTTAAGTACTCCAACTCCTCCACCAAAATAACCCACCATTATGACTACTTCACAACCATCAAAAACACCTTCACTACCAAAGTCTCCAAAACTTGTACCTTGTGCAAACACCACCAACATCTCCTCACCCGTTTGCGGATGACTTAGATGACTTACCGAGACTAACAAATCTGGACTCATTATTTGCAAAGATATCATACACAAGTCTATCATATGACTATAGATATTGTTTTGTATCTACATGTATTGCCTCACTTGGTTAACATGAAAATAATGTGTCATCCTTCAAGACGATAAGTATTTACATAGAGTCATAACTTACACGTATGTTAAAGACATACTATCAAGTCTTGTTATCCTTGAGTTCAATCTAAGCTTTATAATCTCAGCAAATTAGGATTGACAACTTAAGTATTTCATCCGAAATATTCAAGTATATGCGACTTACGATTGTAGTCATTAAAAGTCATATCCGAAAAATCAACACCCAAGTATTTTAACAACACATGTTGAAACACTTATCCAAAACAAACAACCCATTGGGCCACTTATCCCTCTTTGAAACCTACTATCACTCTTCCATCTTTTGGCACCATTAAGCGTATTGCTCATGAACTTCTAAGAGCATCCTTTAAATCAAAGTGCCCTTTCAAGGTGAACCTATACCTTAGCCCCTAAGCTTCATAGACATAACCAAAACTTCAAGCACTTTACCCACTAGTCGTAGCAACCAATGAACCATAAGAATTAGTATCCGTACTTTTTGTGTTCAACATCTATGGACAAATAATCAACCTAAGTACTCCCATAGCACAACAAACCCCTACATCATCACATCCTTATTTAGACACACTAGAAGACCTACCACCTAGATCAACCAATCCACCATCCTTACCATCATTTGAATTCGTTAAGTGTATTGCTAAAAAAGCCCTTGTGTCCAACACTTGTAATGAATCAAATGCACGTTTGAACAAACTCAAACATCCTTTCCCATATATAAGGACTTAGATAATTCATTATGGCTAGAACCTCAACTATCAAATAAGCATGGTGCTCTTGGTAATTGTTGTCAATTTCCACTAGGTATAAGTAGTACTACTGATAACGCTACACGCGTCGTTCGGGGTCAAGGAAACTTCCTTTTCTTTGAGCAAGTTTTATAACACCCTAGGCAGTGAACCTAATCGTTGTAGTGTAGTAATTAGGGTAAGCCACGGGTATTGATATCGTTCTCTAGGGGAATAGGAATGCTAGTGAGAAGTTACTACGCTAAGATTGAGGTTGAGGAAGATTATTTTTTGTATTTTTATATTTTATGAAATTGAAAGGTACGAATTTCGGGTATTGGATTTGGGGGGTTGGTATTTCTACCGATTACTCTACTATTATCTATATATCTAAACTAAGGTTGTGGGAGTCTATGTCTAAATTATGTGTACTCGTATGATAGTTTAAAGATGTGTTTACTTAGGTTTTACTACTCCTTAATTATCTCCTATTGATGGTTGAGTTGTCACGTCCTTATTCTTAGTTGCGTTGTGTGTCTAAAGTTGTAGGGTATGCGTTTCTCCCTAACTCTTTGAACTTACCAAAGGGTCTCGTCTACAAAACCCACTAGGGATGATAAACTCTTACTCTAAGGCACTCTTCGGATGGTTTAGCCTACGACTACTCAGGTAATCATATTCTAAGGTTCACAAAGATGAATCAAGCATTAAGTACACAACGAATGACCTATTGCACTACTAGATCATTAATCAACTAAGATAAGAAACAACCAATCAATATTCAATAATTAAGTTTCATACTTCCTAAGCAAACACACAAATAAATTAGCCGGACATGGAGAACATGCAAGCATACACACAAATAATCAAAGACATAATTGAATTGATGAAGTAAATACTTATCTTGATGTAAAATAGGGTTTAGAACCCTAAAATACTGTACAAGACACCTTAGGTTCGGTTTTTGGTTTTCACTCCAAAAAGACTCTCATAAAACTGAAAAATTCGGATTCTATATATAAGATTACATATGCGACGGCGTCACCTTATGTTTCGTGACGCCGTCGTGTCGCCGTCATTAGGGTTTCGTCTTGGCCACTTTAACCTTGCAACGGCGTCACCTTATACCTGTGACGCCGTCCTCTTCAGCTTCTGACGCCGTCTGGGTCACATCTAGGCCGTCTGAGTTGCGACGGTCTACTCCTTTAAAGGCCGACGCCGTCTCTTGAAAATACGAGTTTTGTCTTCTGACCCGTCACAAAATCCTACGACGCGCGTCGCAGTTAAGCAGTGATGCCGTCGCCTTCTATTTTCAGCAGCTTTGAGTGTCTCGATTTTGACTTTGGCCATTTTCTTCGTATATTCACGCCTTTTCGTCCAAATAAGTGTCATTCCAGCATTTTGCCTTCAAGAGACCTAAAAAGTGAAAAGGAACGATATTAAGCAATAACGGATACAAAAGTGATCAAATAAGGGCTAAAACGACCCCTCAAAATGGTACCTTTTAAAACCTTATCAAATATCCCTACACTTGGTATTTGCTTGTCCTCAAGCAAATGTGCTTTTAGCCAATTAATTTATAAGTTAGGGGTCATGAAGCATTGATTCAAAACGGTCCACAACACATATAAGCCCCTCAAAAGTCATAACAAGCACGGAAATTACATACTAGCACCTCACATGGGGTGTTTGGATACTCACATCTCTCTCGGGTGTATATATGAAATATAACAAATAGGAAATGGAAGATAAACACTCATTAACCGGTCCTAGTGCATAGATTACCATAGGCTTGAGAATAGATCAAATCTCCATCGCTTTGGCGTAAGCACCTAGGAAAGACTATCAAAGAGGTCTTTTAAAGGGTTGTAATGTTAGGCTTACGGTAGGGAAATAAAGGGTTTGGTGGGATAGGCTTTTTAGTGGTGGCAAGTCAAAAATCTCTATGTTACAAGCATACGAAGAATGGCGTTGCTAAGCCAAGACTCGACACTCTAAAACTCTAGGTAACGGAAATAAACAAACATAAATTTAAAGGATAGATGAAGGACGGTAGCCCGTATGTTTGTTTGTTTATTATTATTATTATTTTTTTTTTATTTTTTTTTTACTCTATTTTTTTTTCCATACACTTTTACTCTACCATCCTCTACGGTAACATCAAAATGATAGGGATTTATAGGCACATCCCTACACTTGAGTTTTTATTACTCTAACACTAATTTGACCCGAATTGAAAAGATCAAAACACTTGGGGTACATTATTATGCAAACAAAGGGAATTTGAATTTAACGTTCCCTTCCCGTCATTTCACAAACTTTAACTTTTCCCATGAATCCCAATCGTCCCAAAACTGTATACAAGGGATATGACTCGACTTAGCAACTCATGCAAGCAACCAGATAATTGAACTAAGGGTTTTGGGTGATAACAATAATGCACTAAAAGTGAGTGCATATAGGGTAGGCTAAGGCGATTTGGGTGTATATTTGGGGGTGGGGTGTAAACAATGCTCTTCATTGATATTCCGGAAAAACCGAAACATCACGAGAACCGCGAAAAGGATAGGCTCTGAGGGGTTAACTAGGGGTATCGTGTACTAAAGATGAGTACAACGCAAAGGGTGTGGGGGAATTACTCAACCGATATGGAAGAAGTAATTATATTACGGGTATCAAACAAAGGTTTATCCTAATGCCTCTTATCATTTAGTTATTCCTAACTACACAAGTGTAGCCTCACTTGCAATCTCGAAATGCATCACAAAACAAGTTCTAGAATCTAATATACTACCGGTTCACACTCTAAGCATTGAAGATGAATGCTTTAATTCCTACTAATCTAAGGGTGATCCTCACATTTTGGGTGGAATTTAAGTGGTAAAGGGTTTTTTGTGCTAGTCATGTAACTTCCTATCCATGAGACGCTTTTGTTAAGACTAATGGCCCACTCCTATATGTCATGAAAAATTTTAAATTTGGTGCCAAAATTACCCTAACCGACATTTTCTCATGGTTTATTACACAATCACAATTGGACAAAGCAAATAGTCAAAGATAAGCATAGTTTCAAAGTTCCCGTTTTATTTTCCCTCCCTACACTTAAACTGAACATTGTCCCCAATGTTCCCCGAAAGTATTAAAGTTATGATAATGGAAGGTAATTAAAAACGAAAGAAACTAATACTCCCCTGATTAGCTCGGTAGGATCCGAGTAAAGTGGTGGTTAAATCCTTTTCAAGAAGAATTATTGCGTGAAAAGCTACTTCAAATCTTATGTAACTTCTTCTTGACAAACTAAACCTGCACACTTGAAGAAAACAAACGAAACCTTCGCGTAAAATCGGCGGTTATAATATATATAAGACTCGATTTAAACTAGGATATAATGCTTGTGGAATGGATGTTTACAGAATTTCTAAGAAAATTAAGACCTGGAAAATTCCAAAAATTTATAAGTAGCTCAGAAAACGAGAAAAAGTAATCTGATGTTTTTACTCCTTCCTGACGTCGTCAGGTTGCAATCCTGACGCCGTCAGGTTATCCTGACAAAAACTAGTCTGCGATTTTCTGGAAAAAATTCTGGAAAATTTACATCTTTAGAATCTGGAAAAATTTCTGCAAAAACATCCATTATGACTCGATACAAGCATTTGACTCGAACAAACAAACATATATATCTTTTAGTTAATTGTTATTCTCATGTTTACGTTTCTTTTGAAAACGTGTGTAATCCTCCCTACACTTATCCCTTATGTAAAATACCTTTATATGTAATTAAGACGAGGTTAAAAACAAAATAAAGCATTTTTACAAATTTAAACATGAGGATAAACAATTAATAAAAGATACATGACACTAACAAGCAAACAATTAAGCATGGGTTGCCTCCCACAAAGCGCTTTTCTTTATTTAAGAGTCTTGTAGCTAGACTCGAAGTCGTACTCCTACGTTTTTTCACGCACGCTCTCGTGCTCATACTTAAGCCATTCCAACGCTCTTTCATTCTTTTATTAATCATCTCCTAATTCAAGGCATTTTTTGTAATACCGCTTAGTTTTCTCATATGGGTACCTAAGCCCACTTTGCTTATCCCTTTCACTAAGCAATGGAATAGGGGTCATTCTATTACACGCCTCAATGTCCTTGTGTCTGGTAGATGAAATCTTCAACTTCATCAGAGAATGTAATTAGACCATCAATCATCCGTTCATTCAACCTAGTAAATTTTTTGAAAGGTTTTCCAAAAATCACTTGAGTGAGGTCCTTATCTATAAATTCTCCTAAGTTTTCTAAGACCATAAACTCTACCAAATAAGCAAAACTTTCGACAAACACGTGCAAATAAATGACTGCTTCAACAACATTGTTCCTTTGATAGGTTAACTCATTGACCTTGATTTTGTTGTATAGATCCCTTGAGATTAAGTTTAAAGGTAAGAATGAATTCAAATAAGCATCAAACCCTTCTAGTCCTATTTTGCAGGGGAATTGCATGTTAAAGGGGCCATCTTTCTCAATCCTACACCTAGGGTCAAAACATTGGGAGGGGTCTTCCTCAATTTCTGAACTAACTTCATTAAGGACCTCCCCGCTATCAAGTGCTTCACCAAAATCAAATTCCTCATCAGAATCTGAGTAATAGAAAGGACTTTGTTGTTGCCAATTTATCTCATTATGCCCTAAGTGATTACCAAAATGGTGAGTGGGTGAGGGGTTTTGTGGGATTGCGTTCTCAATCTCGGGATTGGGAACGGGTAGGGTGAAGAATCTTCGGTGGAAGATACAGATCATGGTGAGTAATGGTTTTTACGAACGAAGGTCACGAAGAAGGGGGATAGACTAAGAGAAAGCTAAAAAATGAGAAAAAATTTACTTGATAGGAATCAAGCAAGGAAACCTAAACGAGGTGGACTACTAACTAGCTATTCTATTCCCCGGCAGCGGCGCCAAAAATTTGATAACGCTACACGCGTCGTTCGGGGTCAAGGAAACTTCCTTTTCTACGAGCAAGTTTTATAACACCCTAGGCAGTGAACCTAATCGTTGTAGTGTAGTAATTAGGGTAAGCCACGGGTATTGATATCGTTCTCTAGGGGAATAGGAAAGCTAGTGAGAAGTTACTACGCTAAGGTTGAGGTTGAGGAAGATTATTTTTTGTATTTTTATATTTTAAGAAATTGAAAGGTACGAATTTCGGGTATTGGATTTGGGGGGTTGGTATTTCTACCGATTACTCTACTATTATCTAATTATCTAAACTAAGGTTGTGGGAGTCTATGTCTAAATTATGTGTACTCGTATGATAGTTTAAAGATGTGTTTACTTAGGTTTTACTACTCCTTAATTATCTCCTATTGATGGTTGAGTTGTCACGTCCTTATTCTTAGTTGCGTTGTGTGTCTAAAGTTGTAGGGTATGCGTTTCTCCCTAACTCTTTCAACTTACCAAAGGGTCTCGTCTACAAAACCCACTAGGGATGATAAACTCTTACTCTAAGGCACTCTTCGGATGGTTTAGCCTACGACTACTCAGGTAATCATATTCTAAGGTTCACAAAGATGAATCAAGCATTAAGTACACAACGAATTAGCTTGATGTATAATAGGGTTTAGAACCCTAAAATACTGCACAAGAAAGCCTTGGTTCGGTTTTAGGTTTTTACTCCAAAAGACTACACATCAAAAACTGAAAAATTCGGATTCTATATATAAGATTACATCTGCGACGGCGTCACCTTATGTTTCGTGACGCCGTCGTGTCGCCGTCATTAGGGTTTCGTCTTGGCCACGTAAACCTTGCGACGGCGTCACCTTATGACTGTGACGCCGTCCCCTTCAGCTCTGACGCCGTCTTGGCTGCATCTAGGCCGTCTGAGTAGCGACGACCTATTCCTTTAGAACCTGACGTCGTCCCTTGAAAACATGTAATTTTGCCTCTGAGCCGTCGCAAAATTCCTTCCCGACGGCGTCGCAGATATGCAGTGACGCCGTCGCCTTATGTTTCAGCAGCTTTGAGTGTCTCGATTCTGACTTTGGCCATTTTCTTCGTATATTCGCGCCTTTTCGTCCAAATAAGTGCCATTCCAGCATTTTGCCTTCAAGAGACCTAAAAAGTGATAAGGAACGATATTAAGCAATAACGGATACAAAAGTGATCAAATAAGGGCTAAAACGACCCCTCAAAATGGTACCTTTTAAAACCTTATCAAATATCCCTACACTTGGTATTTGCTTGTCCTCAAGCAAATGTGCTTTTAGCCAATTAATTTATAAGTTAGGGGTCATGAAGCATTGATTCAAAACGGTCCACAACACATATAAGCCCCACAAAAGTCATAACAAGCACGGAAATTACATACTAGCACCTCACATGGGGTGTTTGGATACTCACATCTCTCTCGAGTGTATATATGAAATATAACAAATAGGAAATGGAAGATAAACACTCATTAACCGGTCCTAGTGCATAGATTACCATAGGCTTGAGAATAGATCAAATCTCCATCGCTTTGGCGTAAGCACCTAGGAAAGACTATCAAAGAGGTCTTTTAAAGGGTTGTAATGTTAGGCTTACGGTAGGGAAATAAAGGGTTTGGTGGGATAGGCTTTTTAGTGGTGGCAAGTCAAAAATCTCTATGTTACAAGCATACGAAGAATGGCGTTGCTAAGCCAAGACTCGACACTCTAAAACTCTAGGTAACGGAAATAAACAAACATAAATTTAAAGGATAGATGTAGGATGGTAGCCCGTTTTTTT
>BPTQ01000008.1:65997779-66087158 GCA_019973895.1 Chrysanthemum seticuspe | reverse complement strand
CTGCCGCAGTGCTTTGTATTCCACTGCGGCAGCGTATACATTAGAATATATATCTTAGGCTTAAAAAGTCAAAATTCTCTCAGAAAAACCTCACTTTTGGTTTTTGGCTTGGATTCCACAGAACATGTCATAAAATCCCAAGATTTGCGATAAAATGTAGTTCTATTCATAAATGAAGTAGTTAAGTTAATACAGAAACTAATAAACACACATACGAACGTACAAGAGGTACAGGCCGATTAAATAAACACACAAACGAATCCTTCATACTTTGAATTAATAACTTATAACTAACCAACAAAGAATAGAATCAACTAATTAGACCTATTGCACTACTAGATCATTAATCAACTAAGATAAGAAACAACCAATCAATATTCAATAATTAAGTTTCATACTTCCTAAGCAAACACACAAATAAATTAGCCGGACATGGAGAACATGCAAGCATACACACAAATAATCAAAGACATAATTGAATTGATGAAGTAAATACTTATCTTGATGTAAAATAGCGTTTAGAACCCTAAAATACTGTACAAGACACCTTAGGTTCGGTTTTTGGTTTTCACTCCAAAAAGACTCTCTTAAAACTGAAAAATTCGGATTCTATATATAAGATTACATATGCGACGGCGTCACCTTATGTTTCGTGACGCCGTCGTGTCGCCGTCATTAGGGTTTCGTCTTGGCCACGTTAACCTTGCGACGGCGTCACCTTATACCTGTGACGCCATCCTCTTCAGCTTCTGACGCCGTCTGGGTCACATCTAGGCCGTCTGAGTTGCGACGGTCTACTCCTTTAAAGCCCGACGCCGTCTCTTGAAAATACGAGTTTTGTCTTCTGACCCGTCACAAAATCCTACGACGGCGTCGCAGTTAAGCAGTGACGCCGTCGCCTTCTATTTTCAGCAGCTTTGAGTGTCTCGATTTTGACTTTGGCCATTTTCTTCGTATATTCGCGCCTTTTCGTCCAAATAAGTGCCATTCCAGCATTTTGCCTTCAAGAGACCTAAAAAGTGAAAAGGAACGATATTAAGCAATAACGAATACAAAAGTGATCAAATAAGGGCTAAAACGACCCCTCAAAATGGTACCTTTTAAAACCTTATCAACTACCTTAAAAAATTATCAAAGTATTAGTAATACTTTGTCGTTAAACTTCTGCATAAATTTCGTTAAACCTCAAATCAACATTTTAACAACATATGTTAAAATGCAATCTCAAAGCCAACATCATACACCCCAAGCAACAATGACTCTTGAGGAGTATACATAAGAAACTCGAGGGAATTCATCTTGTCATCATCTAGTGAATATAATCTTGAGACCAAGTTTATTTAGATGGGACTATCCGATTCAAACACTTTGGCTTCATATCTTCATTTAGGAAAACATGATGTTTTGAAAAACATTATGCCTAAGAAATCATGCGTTAAGTATTCATCTTGTTAAAAGGATATTGTATATCCTATGCATTAGTCTCTCCTTGCGACATAAATGGTTGTGTTACAAGAGATTTCATTACACCTCATTGGCTAAATGATCTTGAAACGAACAAGTTCTATGAACTAGCGTATCCAATTCATCTTGTCATACTTATTTTTATAAGCATGATAACTTTATCCCATGCGATAATCTCATTTGTTGAAAGATACTATTTGTATCCATTTCCTTTCAAGCGTACATCATAACCTAACCTTGCTCAAACCTTATGCACATCCAAGGTTAAAACTACACATCTCTAGAACATACACATGATCTATTGAAGTTAGTAACCTTATTTAGATTCTTGTCAAATAAAGTTTTAAAGAGCTTTCTTGAGAACAATCTTAATTTAACATATTCCATTCCCTAGTCTTAGATAATCAAATCACTTTTAAAGTATACACTTCAACATAAAAGATGTCATCCATTAGATCATACAATTAGCTATGTAATTTGAACAACCTTAGATTCTAAACACAAGATTAAAACATATCGTTTATCAACACACCATTGTTAAAATTCATGTGTATAACATGAAATCTTCATCACCTTAGTTATATTGCATATTAGTTGTGTCACATTAAGCCAAGTATTGGTAAACTATCATCTTTTATGCACTTTAATAGGCAAAAGTAGGAGTTCCCATCTTTCTAACATGAGAATGACTACTGGAGAACCTATTGCACTAGAAACTCAATTTGATTTAACGGTTGAATTGCTTCCTGGAGAGAAGTTGGGTATGTGGAATCACCCGTAAAAATGGTCGTGTTTAGCCTTAATTGAGCACCGCTAATAATAGTCTCATATTCATTCTCCAACTTGAAAAATCTGTTTTCCTATACTTGCCTAAAGTAAGTGTTAAAACATTGATAGTTTGCCTCGCCTTAGGAATACTAATCAAACAAGTAGTATATATGAATTTTCTTTTAAAACCACTTTCATTGCACTTACATATGTTGATTACATGTTCATGTTTGATACGATAAGTTGATTTGACATTATCTTAGTGTTTGATAACTAGTCAAATGTGTAAACCTTAGTACGGTTTTATCTTCATAATGCTTGTATTCTTGTTTCATGCTACTAAACGTTTAAAGCTAAACTTTATTTGCATGATACTTACTTTTGAATTATTTTTAGCATGATTAACATGTTACTTATGAACTCATAATATGCCATTCTGATACGTGATAATTTTCATATGATATAATTGTGTTTGAAAGCTATTAGTTGGCATTAATTACACCTATGTGTAGTACGATCCAAATGATACATGCTCCAAATTGCTATGTCTTAAACATGGCTTGCATGAATCTTTCATCTTGTTTCTTTTGCTTCTTGTCACACTATTTGTTTGCTACGTGTGCACATATAATATGTCAAAGTGCTTTTGGTATGACAAACTTTTAGAAGCCTTTTTATCTTACAAATTAATCACATAGATTATTGTATATCCAAGTATGCTTAAGTGTCTAAGTCTAACGACAAAACAATCTCATAATGAAATGTCTTGAATAAAGTCGTATTCTGGCATAATATGATTGTTTTGATGCTATCTTGTGTGGTGATTTCTTGTCTACTAAGTGAAATGTGTTGTTTTTGCTTATATAATATGTTATCATTTGATTTCTATCATGTTAACATCTTTTATCACTAACAAATTTGTTTTGTAGGTTGATAACAAATTATTTGTTATATCACTTGGTTCTAACTTTTATATGCTCATTTTGCATAATCCCCTTTATTGCTACGTAGATTAGCACTATGGTTTATGGGACCCCTACACTTGCATATAGTTTAAAAGCATATAGAATTAAGTTCTAAAGGTTTGGCTTTGCATTTTTGTCTTTCAACCAACCTCTTTCCAAATCTCATTTTTGCTTCCGCTTTCCAAAAATCACCTCCATCATTATTTAATTATAACAATACTCTAATCGTCTTCACTTCCTATTAGGAAACCACATGCCTCATCATACGATCATCTCGTATTAATCGAGAAGAGGTACGTGACTTTAAGGATGAAGTTCATTGTATGCGAACCATCATCCAGAAAAACATCACTAAGCTCATCTCTTTCGTTAACCCGAATAACCTCCTAAACACTTTGTTGTCATTCCTTATTTGATACATTACACATTATGTTGGATGTCCACCAATTAAGGGGGAGAGAAATCCATTCACATAATTGTCTTTTATCAAAATTTATGTCTCTTAGACTCTAAAATACCAACACATAGGTAAACACCACTTAGCTAAAAACCGGTTCATGAAAGCACAACTAGTTCAACCTTTTTAACTTTTATCACAAGTTTGCACCAATACCTCATCAAGTGAAAAACGCATCATGTGTTTTTACAAAACGTCTTCATCTCCACATATAGGATTTTCCTTAAACTAGAACCTTACAACTTCACTATCTAGAACACCATCATAGGATCTTATCCTTTTCTCGCTTATCATGCATGTCCTTGTCAGTGCAAACGATATATTAATCAAAACACCCATTTCCAACACGTTGCTCCATCAAACTCTCACTCATATGATGTCTTTCTCATCCTCATGTAGGTACTCATTATTATTATTAGTATTTTCCATATTGTCTTCACTTCTTTTCAAAGTAATAATCATCCATGTCGGTCAAAACCATGCTAATACTACCTTTCCCATTGTCACCTAGAATAGGTCATTTTTATAATTCGTGTCAATCAATGAATGAATTTATCTTCATGTTATCACTTTTATATATTTTGGTATCTTCATTATAATATTCTTAGATAGAACGCATTATTGATTACTCTTGGGTTGAAGCATATGAGAACTTGCTCAAAACAATAGGTTGTTAGCATCAATAAATCATTCAAATCATAACCCTTATGCATCATTGACATGCAATGTCCATTCATATTTTTTTTCTCTTAGCTTTGGTCACTTTACATGACGAAAGGATTGCATGAGTCCATATTTTTATATTTGCTATACATACGAGTTTCTAACTCCTTAATAGCTTCCTACCCAATCACCACCACCTTCCATCACCACTTTCACTAATCATCACCACCATGGATTAGCGAAAACTTACTTTTTTAAATCTCGAGTCATCTACCATCACCACATGAATCCTACTAGTAAACTGACACAAACACTAGCACCACTAGTGGCACGCCCGGTGGGAGACTTCATATCTTCTTTCTAGGAACTATTTTGTAGGTTTTTATCATATTATATTCTCACTTTTCTTATGATTGTAATTAGGAGACTACACTTCATTAGATCTTTGATTATATCATTTATCACATATATACATCTTATTTTTGTTTTGTGAAAAAGATGAAATATATTGCACTAATGTTTTTCATTGTAGGTTCATCATCATATACACTCAATTGTATATAATTTACTCATCTTAGGATGAAGTTTGCATCAATTATTTTTCTTATTTTAGGTGCTTCTTGACAACCTCGAACAAGGAGGAATATCCTTTAAGCACTCATATTGCATTATCTATACACTTGGTTGTATATGACATATTTGACTAAAGACAAAACTTCTATTACACTAATATTTATTTTGAAGGTTCATCTTGACACCCTAGAGCAAGGGGAGCTTTCGTCAAGAATTTACTGAATGCATCTTATACACACTTTGTTGTATTTCACTTACTCGTCCAATGACGAATATAGTTTTGTACTAATATTTGTTTTGTAGGTTTTTAATCATACCCTGACGCCTCAAACAAGGGGGAGCAACCGTCAAAGGGGAGCATGCACGCATTTAGCATCATTCTCACTTTTCAACAAGCATTTGTGCTTCGATAAAAAATGGAGAAAATAGGCTAACATTGCTATGCATTTTTCTTTTTCATATATTTTTCATAATTTTTGTTGCATAAAACTAACCTTGATGTAGGTTAAGCCTCTTTATTTGATCCATGGATCCGCTACCAAACAAGGGGCGGATTGAAGTGGATGATTTAACTTCACTAGGGATGATGCAAGCTCGCCTTTTTGGGGAGAAACAAAGTTAAACTCCAAGGACACGCCCTTTTTGTTTCGATAAAAGGGGGAGAAGAGTGTAAACGGAGAAGGTAATGTAAAGGTAGTAAGGATACAAGTAACCTTTTTTATTTTACTTTCTATTACTGATAACGCTACACGCGTCGTTCGGGGTCAAAGGAACTTCCTTTTCGTCGAGCAAGTTTTATAACACCCTAGGCAGTGAACCTAATCGCTGTAGTGTAGTATTAGGGTAAGCCACGGGTATTGATATCATTCTCTAGGGGAATAGTGTCATTAGTCTGAAGTGTATGTCGATTTAAGTCTAAAGGTGAGGGATGATTATTTTTGTATTTTTATATTTTATGAATCTCAGTTTTGGAGGGGAGGGTGGAATTAGTTGCTAGTCAACTATCCCAAAAGATACTAACTAAATTATGGGTCTACCAGGAACGTGAAGCGTATCTACTTATGATGTATTACTCCTTGCTAGCTATCCAATTCTACCTACTGAATTGTCACGTCCTATTGATGGTTGAATTGTCACTTCTTTATTCTTAACGCGTTGTGTTTTCTAAGGTCGTAAGGTGTGCATTCTGTAACTCTTTGAAGTCACCTTTAAGTGTAGTAAATGAAATCCACTAAGTCATTCATAAACTATCAAAGATTTGTGAAGTATTAAACACAACGATAGCCTAGTCGCACTCCTAAGCCAATTACAATTAAGATAAGAGACAACCAATCAAACAAGAGACAGTAGGATGCAAGAATTATAAACTAAACCAATTAGACTCATTGAAATTGTCACACCCCTAATGATGAAGATAGACACAAGCATCACTAAGAAATCAATAAGATCTAATTAATTACATACAATTTTCATACAATCATAAGCAAACACTAGGTGAATTAGCCAAGCATAATTAATGAAGAGCAAGCAACAATTATGATAACTGAAGACATACCATAGGATTGGATTAACAAACAAACCATTACACGATGTTTATAGAGTGTTTGAAACCCTTTAAGTTGCTGGAAAAACACCTACCTAAACCCCAGAATCGGACTTAGGGTTTAGGGCTTACAAAAAGTGAAGTTATAATGTTCTATTTATAGGCAGATTTTCTGTCGGCAAAGGGTGACGGCGTCACACCTAAAGATTGACGGCGTCACGACCATTTTTTTACCAAACTGTAGATTTTCTCGTTCCGGTCGCGTAGGCTTTTGAATCACCTAAATCCGAGTTCGTATGCAAAAGTTATGGCCAAACCAGTATCAACTACTTCGCGCGCATGTTGTGACTTAATCAGCTTGTAACGGCGTCACCTTATGGTTGTGACGCCGTCGGCTTCATCTTCTGACGCCGTCGGGATGAAATCTAGGCCGTCTGAGTTGTGACGCCCTACTCTTTTAAAACCTGATGCCGTCACTTGATAATTAGCAATTTGGCTACTGAGCCGTCACAAAATATGCACGACGGCGTCGCAGTTAAGCAGTGACGCCGTCACCTTCAGTTCCAGTAGCCTGAGTGTCTCGATTCTTGACTTTGGCCATTTTCTTCATATATTCGCGCCTTTTTGTCCGAATAAGTGTCATTCCAGCATTTTGCCTTCAAGATACCTAAAAAGTGAAAAGGAACGATATTAAGTAATAACGGATACAAAAGTGATCAAATAAGGGCTTAAACGACCCCTCAAAAAGGTACATTTTAAAACCTTATCAAATATCCCTACACTTGGTATTTGCTTGTCCTCAAGCAAATGTGCTTTTAGCCAATTAATTTATAAGTTAAGGGTCATGAAGCATTGGTTTAAAACAATCCACAACACATATAAGCCCCGCAAAAGTCATAACAAGCACGGAAATTACATACTAGCACCTCACATGGGGTGTTTGGATACTCACATCTCTCGGGTGTATATGAAATATAACAAGTTGGAAATAGAAGATAAACACTCATTAACCGGTCCTAGTACATAGATTACCATAGGCTTGAGACTAGATCAAACCTCAATTACTTTGGCATAAGCACCTAGGAAAGACTATCAAAGTGGTGTTTTAAAGGGTTGTAATGTTAGGCTTACGGTAGGGAAACAAAGGGTTTGGTGGGATAGGCTATTTAGTGGTGGCAAGTCAAAAATATTTTTGTTACAAGCATGCGAAGAATGGCGTTGCCAAGCCAAGACTCGACACTCTAGACTCTAGATAACTGAAACAAACAAACATAAATTAAAGATAGATGTAGGATGGTAGCCCGTTTTTTTTTGAACACTCTATTTTTTTCTTTTCTCTTTTTTCTATTTTTTTTCGAATATTTTTTTTTCTTTTTTTTCATACACTTTTACTCTACCATCCTCTACGGTAACATCAAAATGATAGGGATTTATAGGCACATCCCTACACTTGAGTTTTTTATTACTCTAACACTAATTTGACCCGAATTGAAAAGATCAAAACACTTGGAGTACATTATTACGCAAATAAAGGGAATTTGAATTTAACGTTCCCTTCCCGTCATTTCATAAACTTTAACTTTTCCCATGAGTCCCAATCGTCCCAAAACTGTTTACAAAGGATATGACTCGACTTAGCAACTTATGCAATCAACTAGATAATTGAACTAAGGGTTGAGTGTGATAGCAATAATGCACTAAAAGTGAGTGCATACAAGGTAGGCTAAGGCGATTTGGGTGTACATTTGGGGTTGGGGTGTAAACAATGCTCTTCATTGATATTCCGGAAAACCGAAACATCACGAGAACCGCGAAAAGGATAGGCTCTGAGGGGTTAACTAGGGGTATCGTGTACTAAAGATGAGTACAACGCAAAGGTGTGGGGGAATTACTCAACCGATGTGGAAGAAGTAATTATATTACGGGTATCAAACAAGGGTTATCCTAATGCCTCTTATCATTTAGTTATTCCTAACTACACAAGTGTAGTCTTACTAGCGATCTCGGGATGCATCACAAAACAAGTTCTAGAATTTATTATACTACCAGTTCACACACTAAGCATTAAAGATGAATGCTTCAATTCCTACTAATCTAAGGGCGATAATCACATTTTGGGTGGAATTTAAGTGGTAAAGGATTTTTGTGCTAGTCATATAACTTCCTATCCGTGAGACGCTTTTGTTAAGACTAATGGCCCACTCATATATGTCATGAAAAATTTTAAATTTGGTGCCAAAATTACTCTAACCGACATTTTCTCATGGTTTATTACACAAATACAATTGGACAAATCAAATAATCAAGGATAAGCATAGTTTCAAAGTTCCCGTTTTATTTTCCCTCCCTACACTTAAACTGAACATTGTCCCCAATGTTCCCCGAAAGTATCAAAGTTATGATAATGGAAGGTAGTTAAAAATGAAAGAAACTAATACTCCCCTGATTAGCTCGGTAGGATCCATGTGTGAAGTAGTGGTTAAATCTTTCTTCAAGAAGAATGTATGCGTGAAAAACTCCTTCCAATCTTTTGTATCTTCTTCTTGACAAATTAAAACTGCACACTTGAAGAAATCAGACAACCCAAAGCATCAAACCGAACAAAGAAAAATCACAGCAAGATGTAATTCCAGACTTAAATAAGATATAATGCTTGTGGAATGGATGTTTGCAGATTTTCTGGAAAATTAAGTCCTGGAAAATTCCAAAAATTTATAAGTAGCACAAAAAACGAGAGAAAGTAAGAAGCTGTTTCTACTCCTCTTGACGCCGTCAGGTTGCGACCCTGACGCTGTCAGGTTATCATGACAGAAACTGGTCTGCGATTTTCTGAAAAAAATTCTAGAAAATTTTTATCTTTAAAATCTGGAAAAATTTCCTGCAAAACATCCATTATTACTCGATACAAGCATTTGACTCGAACAAACACACATGTATATCTTTTAAATAATTGTAATTCTCATGTTCACGTTTCTTTTGAAAACGTGTGTAATCCTCCCTACACTTATCCCTTATGTAAAATACCTTTACATGTAATTAAGACGAGATTAAAGACAAAATAAAGCATTTTTACAAATTCAAACATGAGAATAAACAATCAATAAAAGATATACGACACACAAATAAAAATGGAAAACAAATACACATGGGTTGCCTCCCAAGAAGCGCTTGTTTTTGTTCGAGTCACGAGCCTGACTCTACCCTTATTTAACGGATAAATGGGAGGTTTTCCCTACACTTAAGTTTAAGTGCGGGTGATAGTAGCGATACACACCCTTAGGGTGGCGATTTTCCACGTGAGATGAAGGGGGTGTGTGAATGGCTTCCTTCATCCTAAAACTACCCGGACTAAATTGGTTGATGGGTTGGTCGGTTCTTCTTTTGTCTCCTAGATGTATATCTAAGGATGAAAATAAAGATTGAGGTTCCGGTTCATCAACACTAGGAAATTCCCTAGAACTAAGAGTAAGACTGAGATTACAAGTATTCAAACCTATATTCTGTAGTTGCGTTTGGTTCAAATGTTCTACCTCCATCGGGATTCCTAAAGTCTCTTCTACTACTTCCGGGTAAGTCACGTGCGGTGTGTATGCCTTAAATGATGGTGGGACTTGTGGGATACCTTGTGGGTCTAGACTTTTCACCTCATCCTCAATCACATATACATCATCTATATGCTCGTCATGTATTATTTCTTTAGGTCGTGATGAAACCAATTCTAGTAATTGATCCAACTTATGGTTTAATGCTTGGTTGCTTACCATAATGTTTTCACAAATTTGGTCAGTTCTCCTAAGGGCCTCACTAAAAATAGTTTCTAAACACGAGGTTGTTCACAAAATTCTATCCTAGGTGAAGGCTCAAACGAAGCATAGGTTTCACTAGATGAGGTATTTTGTGGGCTTGATGGAATGGTGAAACCCTCAAAAGGTTTATGGACTTGGTTACTTTCTTCCCACCATCTTGAATTATCCACTTTAGGAATATCATAATTTTTTATGTAAAAACCTAATCGCGGATATAGTGGATTCGCGTTCTCCATAATGGTGAACGGAAGAGTCAATGGAAAAGGTTTACGAACAAAGGCACAAAGAAGAGGGATAGACTACAAGGAAGCTAATAAAAAGAAAAAATCTCACTTGATTGGAATCTTGTGAGTAGACCTAAAAGAGATATAAATCAAGCCTAAGCAATAACAATTCCCCGGCAGCGGCGCCAAAAACTTGATAACGCTACATGCATCGTTTGAGGTCAAAGGAACTTCCTTTTCATCGAGCAAGTTTTATAACACCCTTGGCAGTGAACCTAATCGTTGTAGTGTAGTATTAGGGTAAGCCACGGGTATTGATATTGATCTGCTCCCAAACGGTCAAGTTTTCTCACACAAGCTAGCCACTTGTGAATGGCCAACCGTAAGAAACTTAAAACAGTCTGGAACCAAATGCAATGAAGATCAGGAGAGTATAGTGTTTCCCCGGGTCGTTATGTCCCAGCGAGCTATGCGATGAATCACCAAACGTATAGTGATCGAGAAGATTTGAACGGAAAAGAGTTTGATTTATTATAACTACAGAAAAAGTTTATAAACTACAAGGGCTTAAATGCAAATTAAAGAAGATTAAAAAGATAAAATATATTAAATAAACGCTATCACTATTTTCAAAATGATGTTTTTGATTTTTCTCTTTTATAACATTAAATTAAAAACTACGTAGCGTACAAAAGAAAATGTGATACTGAAGCAGTATTAATCCTAAAAATATAAAAATGAACTTTTTACAATCCTAATGATAAAAGAAAATTTTGAGAAAAAGAAAATTATTTTTAAAACTATTTATCTAATTATTATTAATTAAAACCTATTTTTAACTATTTAATAATAACCTAAAATACAAGAAAATAGGAAATAAAGCTAGAAAAATGAAATTATGACTTGGAAAAATCTAAAATAACAAAAGAGAATTTTCAAAACTAATTTTATATTTTTCTGAATATTTTTGTATTTTCTATGAATTAAAAACTATTAAAAACTAATTAAATTGCTTAAAAATACAAATTTAACTAAGAAAAATCTGGAAAAATATTTTTTTGACTTTTTATATTTATCTTAATCTAGGAAAAATGAAAAATTATTTTTTTGAAACTTTTCTGAATTAATTGTATTAAATGCTAATTAAAAAGGCTTAAAAACTGTTTTAAATAAAGAAAAATAGCAAACTGACTTAGAAAAATCTGAAAAATTCAAGATAAGTCTAAAATAATATTAAGAATCTAGGAAAAATATAAAAACAGGGGTTTGTGTGCAAGAATATGGAACTGCAAAGCAAGTGCTTATAAATAAGCACTTGAAATAAGCCAAAAGGTCACAATAAGCTATCAAACTAAAACAGAAGCTATAATATGCTCAAAATACTAGAAAGCAACTAATCTCAACTGCTCTTATCCTCTAAATCACCAGCTGCACAGATCTGATGTTTTGGCTTAAGTGCTTAAAACAGGTTTGAGGCTACTACTTTGTAGCTTAAAGATAAGCTATCCAATAAGCTGAAACTTAAAACCAAGAGTGGGAACCTAAACTAGACCTGGCTAAGAACTTCTAAACCAAAGAACAGACCTTGATGAGCTAAACTAAGCTCTGTGCAAGCCCTGCACAAAACCTGTGCACACTCAGTTAATACTGAGTGTGTACAGGGGATTTACACCCATATTGACAAGCAGTTTTGGGCATGGTTGTCAGGATCCCGATCCTGATCTTAGGATCTTACGATTTTACGATACTGTAAAGCAAAAACGATCCGGATCCTACATAGGATCTTTGCAAGCTTAAGATCTTATAGGATCCCGATCTTGACCATACGATCTTACGATCTAATCCGATCCGATCTTACTCTTCTCGGATTACAAACTAAAAAACTACAAATTTATGGGTTGTTTGTTTGTAGAATTCAAAAAACAACATGTTAATCTTTTTAAACATTTTATAATCATAATTTATGACAACATTTATATGAAACATTCATAGTATTTTGTGGTTATAATGTATTAAAATTTGTAGATTTGTATAAAATTACATAAACTATTAAGAAATAACATTAGAGTAGGATCTTAAGATCCCGATCCGATCTTACGATCACGATCTTGCAAAGACAAAAACGATCCTAGGTAGGATCCCGATCTTGACAACCTTGGTTTTGGGTCTTATAAAAAATTCACAAAAATATACAAAAATGAGATTAAGAAAATAGACCAACTTAAGTTATAAGACCCAAAGTTTCATTTGATTTGGCCCAGAAATGAGTTCATGAAAATTCATCCTAGTTAGGCTCAAAATGACTTTTTCATGTTTTTGACTTTTGACAGATATGAAAGTTTGACTTTTATGAACTTTAAAACCAATTTTTGGACTGATATTGATGTAATATGATGAAATGAAACTAATGCAATCTATTTCTATGTTTTCTAAACACAAAACAAGTCTATGGTTTTACAAAATCTCAACAGATATGCAGTTAAGATAGTTTTAAGATGAATTTGACTATGAGTGGTCTAATGCACAAATAACTGACTCAAATGAGTCTAACTACTTATATTAAGACTGATAATGCAATTGTCAAGTTCAAACAAAGACTCAATCTCAGCTTTACATACTGATCCAAACACACCTTTAAATCACTGAATTGAACTTAAATCTACACCAACTACTGAACTAGCATGTAATATTGATCAAACTGAGTCTAACTACTCTAAATACAACTTAATTAACAGATAAGAACTAATCTAAACCACAAATATAGATTATGCAATTTCTTGAAAATCACTTACAATTGGTCCTAGCCACAATGGCTTGAAATCAGTCAACCAAAGAACCTCTATCCTATATATATCAACCCAATAGCCTCTAAATCAACCCAAATCCAGCACTGCATCACCCATATCCATTTCCATTTCAATTTTGGCCCATATTGACTTTCGTTGACCAAGAACCAAATTTACTTGAAACTTAAATGTAAGCTTACAATAAGCTATAAGAAGCTTATATAAGCTTGTTTGAACTGAGAAATAAGCTTTTTGAAGCTTAGGTATGAGAATTTGAAATGGAAATTTGCAACAGTGAACACAACAATATGAAATGGAGTTAAACTTTGAAATTGATGCTTAAAGTAGATTATACTGATAATGTCACTTGAGTTTAGTACAATAAAACAAAATATTGCAACTTTAGAGCTTAATTAAAACATAATCTTAAAAAATGACATACATAAAAATTTTAGACTAACTACTACTACTCTTTCTTCCTTCCCTTGCTTCCTTTTTTATAGCAAATGACTTCTCTCTCATCTCTGAGCAGTTCCCACTTGAAATCAAGGCCATTGGATTAGTTAAAGTGATCTTGGCCGTTGGATTGATTTTGGCGCCAAAAGTGATATATCAACTAGGAGGGTTGAGTGAAATGGAGGAGGGGGCATTAAATGCTCTTTGGAGTTTGGTGGAGGTGGGGGGACATGGAAGTGTGAAGGTGAGCTGGGGGGATGGGAGACTGGATGTTGCAGGTGGGTTGTTGAAGAAGAAAGAAAAAAGGGCGCGAGGTGTTTGTTTGACTTATTTGTTTGACCGGCTTAATATATTGAAGGGGGTCCAAAATAGATATTGACAGGGGGTCAAATGGTAAAAGGCAGGGTCCAAATGGTATAAAGGGTATTAATAACAAGGACCTTTTGTGTAATTTCTGAAAATCAAGGGACCAAGGCTGCCATATTTGCAAAGTTGTTCCAAGGGACCATAAGTGACAAGTTCCAATAGTACAAGGACCAAACTTGACATTTTCCAATTTCCAAGGACCATTTTTGCCAATTTTGAAACTTGAAGGACCAAACTTGTAATTTCTCAAAACTTTTGATATTTTTCACCAAAGGACTAATTTTGACAATTTATGATTTTAAAAGGACCTTTGGTGACTTTTCTTTTGAAATAAGTGCTTTAGGGACTATTTCTGACAACTTTTGAAACTTGGGGGACTGAAACTGCCAATTATGCAAACTTAGCTCATTTTTCATCTGATTTTAAACATTTTGCATCTGAAACATATAAAATGCAGTTTTGGAATATTTTCAGTATTTTGATGCATTTCTGAGCATTTTTAAACGTTTTGCAGATCAGATTTGACCAAAAATGATGAGTATTTACACACTCATCAATATCGTTCTCTAGGGGAATAGTGTCGTTAGGCTGAAGTGTATGTCGATTTAAGTCTAAAGGTGAGGGATGATTATTTTTGTATTTTTATATTTTATGAATCTCAGTTTTGGAGGGGAGGGTGGAATTAGTTGCTAGTCAACTATCCCAAAAGATATTAACTAAATTATGGGTCTACCAGGAATGTGAAGCGTATCTACTTATGATGTATTACTCCTTGCTAGCTATCCAATTCTACCTACTGAATTGACACATCCTATTGATGGTTGAATTGTCACTTCCTTATTCTTAACGCGTTGTGTTTTCTAAGGTCGTAAGGTGTGCATTCCCTAACTCTTTGAAGTCACCTTTAAGTGTAGTAAACGAAATTCACTAAGTCATTCATAAACAATCAAATATTTGTCAAGTATTAAACACAACGATAGCCTAGTCGCACTCCTAAGCCAATTACAATTAAGATAAGAGACAACCAATCAAACAAGAGACAGTATGATGCAAGAATTATAAACTAAACCAATTAGACTCATTGAAATTGTCACACCCCTAATGATGAAGATAGACACAAGTATCACTAAGAAATCAATAAGATCTAATTAATTACATACAAGTTTCATACAATCATAAGCAAACACTAGGTGAATTAGCCAAGCATAATAAATGAAGAGCAAGCAACAATTATGATAACTGAAGACATACCATAGGATTGGATTAACAAACAAACCATTACACGATGTTTATAGAGTGTTTGAAACCCTTTAAGTTGCTGGAAAAACACCTACCTAAACCCCAGAATCGGACTTAGGGTTAAGGGCTTACAAATAGTGAAGTTATAATGTTCTATTTATAGGCAGATTTTCTGTCGGCAAAGGGTGATGGCGTCACACCTAAATATTGACGGCATCACGACCATTTTTTCACCAAACTGTAGATTTTCTCGTTCCGGTCGCGTGGGCTTTTGAATCACCTAAATCCGAGTTCGTTATGCAAAAGTTATGGCCAAAACAGTATCAACTACTTCGCGCGCATGTTGTGACTTGATCAGCTTGTGACGGCGTCACCTTATGGTTGTGACGCCGTCGGCTTCATCTTCTGACGCCTTCGGGATCAAATCTAGGCCGTCTGAGTTGTGACGCCCTACTCTTTTAAAACCTGATGCCCTCACTTGATAATTAGCAATTTGGCTACTGAGCCATCACAAAATATGCACGACGGCGTCGCAGTTAAGCAGTGACGCCGTCACCTTCCGTTCCAGCAGCCTAAGTGTCTCGATTCTTGACTTTGGCCATTTTCTTCAAATATTCGCTCCTTTTTGTCCGAATAAGTGCCATTCCAGCAATTTGCCTTCAAGATACCTAAAAAGTGAAAAGGAACGATATTAAGTAATACGGATACAAAAGTGATATAAATAAGGGCTTAAACGACCCCTCAAAAAGGTACATTTTAAAACCTTATCAATTACGTTTACATATCTTTGTCATCATCAAAAAGGGGGAGATTGTTAGTGCAAATATTACGATATTTAATCTATACAGTCTCGTTTGTTTTGATTGATGACAAACATGTAACTTGTAATACGTAACGTAAAATGTACAAGTTACTTGTAATCACACTTTGTCTCAACATACATTCAACACCTCTCGATGTCTCAAGCCCTCATATGTTACAACACAGGTTCGTACATGTTTGTTATGTGGCATTATGATCAAACCCATTAACAAATCATTTAGAATGCTTAAAATACGTTTAGAGTCACTAAGTATTTTAATAGGTTAACCATTCTATTTCGAACCTCATTTTACATTTTGCATTCACAAGTATTTCAAAAGGTAACTAGACATTTTATTAACTAGTTACATAATACATTTTACAAGTTTACTTTGATAAACTTTTTAATCTAAAAAGGAAATACATATTACATCATCATCTTTGAAATCCTTTGAAGATCTCTTGAATATTTTGGTTAGATTGACACTCAATATATCAAATGTGATCTTAGTAAGATTTCGTAATATCTTGGAAAGATTTGAAGAAAGATTTTTTATATTTTCTGTCAGGCACCCACGGAACCAAAATGTATAAAGGGCGGAACCCTTTTTTTGGTTCCTTGGTCCGTGGACGCTCCTGACCACTTTTGCCTATAAATAGAATCCCATTGTTTTCCCATTTCTTCACCACTTCCAAACACATCTTCTCCACCTTCTTGCATACATTTAGATCTATCATTAACAATGTAGTAACATACATTAAACACCCTAATGATCATGATCATAATGCTTCTAACATTCATCTTTGTTGTAAGCATACTCTACATTTTGATCAACCAAGAAAAGCTTGGAGATCTAGCCATTCCCACTCACCATAAGCTGAAGATCTATCACAACAAGTTTAGGGAACTTGTGATCTTCATCATGAAGGCTTCCTATCAATGGAAGATCATTTAGAAGTAGTTATTCATATCCATTAGACATTTGTGTCATGGATCATTAGTGTAAACATCATTGCATCATAACAACACTTTCACCAAACTAGATTAGATGGTTTATGTGTTTGTGCCATAAAACACAAGGTTTGTTATGTTGGGCCATAAAACATATTGGGAGTGGTTGTACCCTTGTAAAAGAACTCGACATATAGCTTAGTGTCGGAAATAATGTATAGGCGACGTTAGGTTGGTTCTACCTCGAACTAGAACCCGGTATTTAGCTTTGTATCGGAAAAAGTGTAAGCGACGATTGTAAGCTTTTCTCCGCCGAGAAGGGAGCTTGTTGATTTAGTGAAGTAACTCTCGAGTTGGGTACTCGGGGAGTGGAGTAGGGCGGAGAGGAGATCCGTGACCGAATCACTATAAATCATCGTGTTCGGTTTGCACTTTCCTTTCTTTATCTCTTTACTTTTATAGTTGCACTATACTATTGCTTGTGATGTGGTTTGATGTTCATGCTTGTGTGACAACTTGGTTTACTATGATTTACATTAGTCACAAACAATAATTGGTACTTTCATATTATAACAAGTTTCATAAACGATTTGATACGAAAGATCTAACGATTTTAAACGGTAACGTATTCACCCCCCCTCTACGTTTCCACAATTGGCATCAGAGCCTCGTAGCTCTTATTTTCAAAACAAATGGTTTTTAAAATAGAGTACGATCCATGTATCAAATTACCATTGAAGCGAAAAATAATATGAAAAATGCTTTGCTAATTATACTTAGAAATTTTATTGTTAAATGTAACTTTGTATACAAGCTTGAAGATTTTCTTGAAAAATAAAACAAAAGTTTGTTGAAAGAACATGTAAGTATTGTATTGTGTGCTTATAGAAAATTTACGAAGAAATATGATTTTAAAGGAGTGTTTGGGATAACTATAAATTTAGTTGAAAAATCACCTCCGTAAATGTTTAAGATAAGTTACATAAGTAGATATGTTGTTAAATATGTGTATTATATGTTTACTATCAAATCTAGTAAGTCACACACGTTTTCTCTATGTCAAATACTAGTTTTGGTGAATCTGTCTCAGAGGACCACGACACCAAATTTTATAAAGGGCGGATCCCTAAATTTGGTTCCTTGGAATCCGTCTGCACAGTATATAGTTTTTTGGGCAACTTCAAAAAATCATAACTAATTAACCGTAAGTCCGTACAAGTCGAGCCACCTATCATTTTAAAGGGAATTGAGTCTACTTTCATTTAAAAATACTCTCATGGCCTGAGTCTAATTTTAAATAAGTGAAATAGACCAAATACTACAGTATGTCTAAGATATTAAGTTTCGTTTTAACATAAAAACTCAAAATTTTGAATCAAACAATTTAAGTTGGTATTCTTAGAACTTTAATACAACTTCTTTTGAAACTAATTAATTTGGTAATATGTTTAAAGGAAACTAATCAAGCTTGGTTTACATCGTCATATTTAAACGCTAAATGACGAAAATTGTTTTTCTTGTTATACTATGCTAAATGACCACTTGTTTATGTTGTTTGCATATATGTTTCTCGCTTATTTTCAAATTGTTGTTTTCACTTGTTTGTGTGCATAATAAAAGTGTCAATCTTGCCGTGTTATTTATTCGCTTGCTTGACGATTTCTTGTTTATTCACAATAGGACATTTGCTAGATTTTGTGCACTAAGTTGGAAAATTGTTTTACCATCACTTATAGACTTAGATCGCTTCTTTTGCATAGGTTATACTAACATCTCGCATAACTTATGAAATGTCATAACTCACTTAGCAATGAGTACTAAGTAAATTAGTCAAGTACTTTGAAAAATGGAAGTTTTAAGAGAGTGTTTGGTACAAGGACAAAAACAATGTTGTATGATGTAATTTATTTGTTTTTTCTTTGTAGGATGATAATATGACTTAAAACAATGTTGTATGCTAACCGGTTTATGCAGGGGGATAGCACAAGTGTGTTATCAAATTTTACCCATTTTCACTTTCATGTGAAAATCGTTAGCCCTTGGTCAAAGTCTATGCTCCACTATGTTTTTATATGTGTTATCGACTTTTCCTAACTAGAAATAATTAATGTCACATGTTTTAAGCAAAGTTTCAGGTTTCGGAAAAGTTTTTGACACCTAAAAAACTGTTCTGTGGTGATTTCTGGTGTCCACGGATCAGACGACACCAAAGATTTGGTACCGTCTGTTATAGAAATTGGTACCGCCATACCTGTACAGGCGGACCAGGCGGCACCAATTTAAGGGTTCTGCCTGTGTAAAGAAATGGTGCCGTGGATTATACAGGTAAGTTGTTTAATTTTACTAAATACCACAATCTAATTTGCCAAATTTCGTTTCCAGGATAGTTGTTAATGCATATCTTTCATATCTCATTCAACACATCCTCAATGGATTAACTTAGGATGTTTGACATGATCTTATACACTTCCATCTCATTAGAAACTACCATCTTTGTATGGATTAACCTCAAATAAGCCACTTAAGAAAACCACTAGGATTAGCATTCGATCTTGTTGCTTCATTAACTTGAACTCCTCATCCTCAGACTCTCTCATCATCTCATCACCCATTCAAGATGTGAACTTTCTAAACTTAAGTACTCCAACTCCTCCACCAAAATCACCCACCATTATGACTACTTCACAACCATCCAAAACACCTTCACTACCAAAGTCTCCAAACCTTGTACCTTGTGCAAACACCACGAACATCTCCTCACCCGTTTGCGGATGACTTAGATGACTTACCGAGACTAACAAATCTGGACTCATTATTTGCAAAGATGTCATACACAAGTCTATCATATGACTATAGATATTGTTTTATATCTACATGTATTGCCTCACTTGGTTAACATGAAAATAATGTGTCATCCTTCAAGACGATAAGTATTTACATAGAGTCATAACTTACACGTATGTTAAAGACATACTATCAAGTCTTGTTATCCTTGAGTTCAATCTAAGCTTTATAATCTCAACAAATTAGGATTGAAAACTTAAGTATTTCATCCGAAATATTCAAGTATATGCAACTTACGATTGTAGTCATTAAAAGTCATATCCGAAAAATCAACACCCAAGTATTTTAACAACACATGCTGAAACACTTATCCAAAACAAACAACCCACTGTGCCACTTATCCCTCTTTGACACCTACTAACCCTCTTCCATCTGTTGGCACCATTAAGCGTATTGCTCATGAACTTCCAAGAGCATCCTTGAAATCAAACGTGCCCTTTCAAGGTGAACCTATACCTTAGCCCCTAAGCTTCATAGACATAACCAAAACTTCAAGCACTTCACCCACTAGTTGTAGCAACCAATGAACCATAAGAATTAGTATCCGTACTTTTTGTATTCAACATCTATGGACAAATAATCATCCTAAGTACTCCCATAGCACAACAAACCCCTACATCACCACATTCTTATTTAGACACACTAGAAGACCTACCACCTAGATCAACCAATCCACCATCCTTACCATCATTTGAATTCGTTCCCTTGTGTCCAACACTTGTACTGAATCAAATGCACGTTTGAACAAACTCAAACATCCTTTCCCACATATAAGGACTTAGATAATTCATTATGGCTAGAACCTTAGCTATCAAATAAGCATGGTGCTCTTGGTAATTGTTGTCAATTTCCACTAGGTATAAGTAGTACTACCTTCACAAATTATCAAAGTATTAGTAATACTTTGTCGTTAAACTTCTGCATAAATTTCGTTAAACCTCAAATCAACATTTTAACAACATATGTTAAAATGCAATCTCAAAGCCAACATCATACACCCCAAGCAACAATGACTCTTGAGGAGTATACATAAGAAACTCGAGTGAATTCATCTTGTCATCATCTAGTGAATATAATCTTGAGACCAAGTTTATTTAGATGGGACTATCCGATTCAAACACTTTGGCTTCATATCTTCATTTAGGAAAACATGATGTTTTGAAAAACATTATGCCTAAGAAATCATGCGTTAAGTATTCATCTTGTTAAAAGGATATTGTATATCCTATGCATTATTCTCTCCTTACGACATAAATGGTTGTGTTACAAGAGATTTCATTACTCCTCATTGGCTAAATGATCTTGAAACGAACAAGTTCTATGAACTAGCGTATCCAATTCATCTTGTCATACTTATTTTTATAAGCATGATAACTTTATCCCATGTGATAATCTCATTTGTTGAAAGATACTATTTGTATCCATTTCCTTTCAAGCGTACATCATAACCTAACCTTGCTCAAACCTTATGCACATCCAAGGTTAAAACTACACATCTCTAGAACATACACATGATCTATTGAAGTTAGTAACCTTATTTAGATTCTTGTCAAATAAAGTTCCAAAGAGCTTTCTTGAGAACATTCTTAATTTAACATATTCCATTACCTAGTCTTAGATAATCAAATCACTTTTAAAGTATACACTTCAACATAAAAGATGTCATCCATTAGATCATACAATTAGCTATGTAATTTGAACAACCTTAGATTCTAAACACAAGATTAAAACATATCGTTTATCAACACACCATTGTTAAAATTCATGTGTATAACATGAAATCTTCATCACCTTAGTTATATTGCATATTAGTTGTGTCACATTAAGCCAAGTATTGGTAAACTATCATCTTTTATGCACTTTAATAGGCAAAAGTAGGAGTTCCCATCTTTCTAACATGAGAATGACTACTGGAGAACCTATTGCACTAGAAACTCAATTTGACTTAACGGTTGAATTGCTTCCTGGAGAGAAGTTGGGTATGTGGAATCACCCGTAAAAATGGTCGTGTTTAGCCTTAATTGAGCACCGCTAATAATAGTCTCATATTCATTCTCCAACTTGAAAAATCTGTTTTCCTATACTTTCCTAAAGTAATTGTTAAAACATTGATAGTTTGCCTCGCCTTAGGAATACTAATCAAAAAGTAGTATATATGACTTTTTTTTAAAACCACTTGCATTGCACTTACATGTGTTTAGAGGTGGCAAAATGGTTGGGTTGGGTTGGGTTGGGTCTTAGGTCTTAGATGGGTATGGGTCTATATGGGTATGGGTCTAGATGAGTCACTTGGAAGGATGGGTCTAGATGGGTATGGGTATAAATGGGTAAGAGTCGGGTCGGGTCGGGTTTTTTTGGGTTTTGCTAGTTTTTTTGTTTCATCATGGAACATAATAATTAATTATTGTAAACAAAGACAAAAAGTATTCAATATCCATTTTTTACGTTTTCGTCAGTTTTTTTTACGTTTTCGCCAGTTTTTTCACGTTTTCATTCGCTTTTTTACGTTTTTGTCCGTTTTTACACGTTTTCGTCCATTTTTTTCGATTTCGTCCAATTTTTAACCTTTTTTTGCGTTTTTATCCGTTTTTGCACGTTTTCGTCAGGGTTTTTTTTTAACGTTTTTGTCCGTTTTACACGTTTTCGTCCGGTTTTTTTATGTTTTCGTCAGTTTTTACACTTTTTCGTCCGTTTATATACGTTTTTGTCCGTTTTTACACGTTTTCGTCTGGTTTTTTTAAGTTTTTGTCCGTTTTTGCACGTTTTCGTCAGGTTTTTTTTTATGTTTTTGTCCGTTTTACACGTTTTCGTCAGGTTTTTATCCGTTTTTACACGTTTTCGTCCGTCTTTTACGTTTTTTTTTTTTATGTCTTTGTCCGTTTTTACACGTTTTAGTCCCTTTTTTAAGTTTTCGCCCGTTTTTTCACGTTTTCGTCTGTTTTTTACGATTTTGTCCGTTTTTACACGATTTCGTCTGTTTTTTTTTAATGTTTTTGTCCGTTTTTGACAATTTTGTACGTTTTTTTTACGTTTTTGTCCGTTTTACACGTTTTAGTAAGTTTTTACTCGTTTTCGTACGTTTTTTTACGTTTTTGTCCGTTTTTACACGTTTTCGTTCGTTTTTTTACGTTTTCGCCTGTTTCTTACGTTTCCGTCTATTTTTTTATGATTTTCTCCATTTTTACACGTTTTCGTCTGTTTTTTTACGTTTTCGTCCGTTTTGGACAGTATTTTACGCTTTTTGCACGTTTTCGTCAGGTTTTTTTTACGTTTTTGTCCGTTTCACACGTTTTCGCCCGGTTTTTTCTTTTTCGTCAGTTTTTAGGTTTTTACACGTTTTCGTCCCTTTTTTTACGTTTTTGTCCGTTTTTACACGTTTTCGTCTGTTTTGTTACGTTTTTGCTTGTTTTCAGACGTTTTCGTCCGTTTTTTACGTTTTTCTCAGTTTTTACTCGTTTTCATTTGTTTTTTCCTTTTTCGCCTGTATTTTAATTATTTTTTACGTTTTCGTCAGGTTTTTTTACGTTTTTGTCCGCTTTACACGTTTTCGTCAGTTTTTTTACGTTTTTATCCGTTTTTACACGTTTTCGTCCGTTTTTTACGTTTTTTATGTCTTTGTCAGTTTTACACGTTTTCGTCCGTTTTTTTATTTTTTCGCCCGTTTTTTCACGTTTTCGTCCGCTTTTTTACGTTTTTGTCTGTTTTTACACTTTTCCGTCTGTTTTTTTTATGTTTTTGTCTATTTTTTCACGTTTTTTCGTCTGTTTTTTTACGTTTTCGTCCGTTTTTTAAATGCAAAAACGGATAAAAACGCAAGAAGATGTTAAAAAATGGACGAAATCGAAAAAAACTGACGAAGACGTATAAAAACGAACAAAAACGTAAACTAGCGAACGAAAACGTGAAAAAACGAGCGAAAACGTAAAAAAACGGACGAAAACGTGTAAAAATGGACAAAGACAAAAAAACGTAAAAAATGGACAAAAACGTGTAAAAACGGATAAAACGTAAAAACCTGACAAAAACGTAAAAAACCTGACGAAAACGTGCAAAAACGGACAAAAATAGTTAAAATACAGGCGAAAACGTAAAAAAAACAGACGAAAACGAGTAAAAACGGAGAAAAACGTAAAAAAAAACGGACGAAAACGTGTGAAAACAGGCAAAAACAGGCAAAAACGTAACAAAACAGACGAAAACGTGTAAAAAGGAAAAAAAAAACGTAAAAAGAACAGATGAAAACGTGTAAAAACGGACAAAAACGTAAAAAAAACAAACGAAAACGTGTAAAAATTGACGAAAACGTTAAAAACCCGGCGAAAACGTGTAAAACGGACAAAAAAGTAAAAAAAAAACTGACGAAAACGTGCAAAAAGCGTAAAAAAACTGTCAAAAACGGACGAAAACGTAAAAAAACAGACGAAAACGTGTAAAAACGGACAAAATCGTAAAAAAGTAGACGAAAACTTGAAAAAACGGATAAAAACGAAAAAAAACAGACGAAAACGTGTAAAAACTGACGAAAACGTAAAAAACCGGACAAAAACGTGTAAAACGGACAAAACCGTAAAAAAATCTGACGAAAACGTGCAAAAACGTACAAAATTGTCAAAAAACGGACAAAAACGTAAAAAAACAGACGAAATCGTATAAAAACGGACAAATCGTAAAAAAATAGACAAAAACGTGAAAAACAGGCTAAAACGTAAAAAAACAGACGAAAACGGACAAAAGCGTAAAAAACTGTGGAAAACGTGTAAAACGGACAAAAACGTAAAAAAACAGACGAAAACCTGTAAAAACGGTCAAAAACGTAAAAAACCGTTAAAAACGGAAAAAAACAGACGAAAATGATAAAATTAGATTGTGAGTGATTTGTATAATTTTAGTTAACAATCAATTTAAACCATGTAAATATTGTACTAGACCCATGTGGGTATATTATTAGACCCAACTAGACCCATCAATATTAATTAATTAAAATAAACTATACCCAACTACACCCATCTATTAAAATAAACTAAACCCATTTAGACTCATCTCATTAAAATTTTTTACCCAACTAGACCCAAATTTAACCATTGGGTCTTAAATTGCCACCTCTACATGTGTTGATTACATGTTCTTGTTTGATACGATAAGTTGATTTGACATTATCTTAGTGTTTGATAACTAGTCAAATGTGTAAACCTTAGTACGGTTTTACCTTCACAAATTATCAAAGTATTAGGTATAAGTAGTATTTTACGATTGTAGTCATTAAAAGTCATATTGTATTGTGTTAAAACATCAGATCCGACTCAAATAATCCAACTTCACCAACAAATCCCATACTATCCTTCTTGTCACACCCCCAAATTACCTGTTTTGCAGCGGAATGGAATTCCTGGTGATAGACTGTCATAGCATCACAATCACAGTTATATTGAACGACCTAAAGTGTCGTTTGGAAAATACATCGCTTGAATTAATAAAAACATTCAGAGTTACAAAGATAGGTCCCAAATGATAGTTACTATGTGCGGAAATAAATTTGTTATAAGTCAAACGATGTTTTTAAAGTTCATAAAACCCAAGTAAGACGCGTCGTCACCGCGACTCTATGATATGTCCACATGCATGTCATGAAGTGTATGCCTTAGATACCTGAAAATACATTGCTAAAAGTGTCAACACAAAGGTTGAGTGAGTTCATAGAGTTGTTGAAAATGTTAAATACGACTACCACAAGTATAAACTATGTATGACAATGTCGTCACAAAAATGATACAATTGCTATAAGTCCATGACACCGAAACTCTGACTGATGTTCGCCCCAACAGAGTGTTTGCCAAACAACTCAAATAATGATTAAGAAATGAAATGCATCCGTATGACTAGTTGGGATCCACCAACCCGGATGGAGGTGTCACCCTCGATAGATCTATCCACTCACCCTCGCTTCTATGAAATTAACGGTTCATGTTCAGGAAATGGGGACATTTAACTGGCAATGAGGTAACTTAAGCAATGTAATGAATTTGATATACTTGGTATCGTAATGAAAATGATGTACAATGTATTCTCCCCCGTAGGTTTGAAATAAGTAAAAACTTTGAATAAATCGGGGCTATGAAAACTCACCTGTTGCAATGATAATGATGATATAATGGCAATACTGAAATGAGGAGCAACCTCTGACCATGACCTATTATGAATGATATGTTCTAATGTAAATCATGAAACAATGTCGTGCATGCAATTCCACATGTAATCTATACCACTTGTACACTTTTGAAAATAGAATTTATCGTCGAAATCTATGTTTATGACATCTCTTCATATTATAAAATACTTTACAAGTATTTACGTTGAAATGATATCCCACGATAGTCATTTAATGATTTATAATGAAATTATAACTTTTCGTCGTAAAATAATGTCGTTGAAATTTTCATGAAAGTGACTAAAATGGCCTTGAAAAGTTAGTTGTAAAATGGTGCACGTTGAGTGTTAGGAAACGAACTCAACGGTTTTGGGAAGCTTGTATCAATATCTCAAAGTTTTAGTGTTTAAGTTTTTATCATAGAGGTCTCGATCATGGAGAAAAACATAGGTGAAGTAGGGTACTTGTACCCAAAATGTTGCTGAAGGTAACTTTCGGCAAAGTTTGAGTGACCGTATTTTACTCGTTACAACTCCGTTTGACGAACGGTTTGACATTTTGGAAAATAGGCTCGATGAACTTACTTTTACTAGAAGACATCTCTTTATAAAAAGTATCCCATCTATGTTAAAAACGACCCTCAACATGGTCATTTCCTGACCCGTTTGGAGAACAAACTTGAAAAGAAATTTGGAGAACTAATTTCTAGAGAACAAATTTGGAGAACAAACTTGGAAAAATCATATCTTTTTAACCGTAAGTCATCACGGATTGAGCCACCCGTCATTTCGAAGATAATTGAGTCTAGTTTCATGTAAAAATACATTCAAGGGTCAGTTTGTTATAAAATTTTATCAGTTCAACGATTTGTAACAGCAGGTCAGTTTTTCCGGAAAATAGTTTCGTCGTTAAACTTGAAAATAGCATAACTTCTTCGTTATAGCTCCGTTTTAACCCGTTCAAGCGGCCACGTTTTCGTTTTTAAGTATATTTTCCAAATATCTAACCCAAAATATTTTACCAACTGTCGGATTTTCCAGATTTTCAAAATAAGATCAGACCACTATATAAAGTTGTCAAAATGAGTTTTTATCGCGCAAAACCTATTCTAACCAATTCAAAACAACTCCGAAGCTAATCAAATCCTACCATACGCCTTCTTAGGGTGTCATGGGTTCCTAAACATCACCAAAAGTGATATGTTTCAAGGGATTCATTATAGGATAATTATATTACATAATAAGTGATAAAAACAACAAAAGTGGTATAAATTCATATGTAACATGCATGTTTCTCAAATAAAATGATATGACCATAAAAATGAATGTGAAATAAAAATATGAATATGAATGCTTACTAGTGATATGATGAGGTTTATGGACACAACGGTTTTCCTAATCACTTGAGGTTTGTATTACAAAACCTTGCAACAAATGATACTAGTATTTAATTAAATGACTTGAAAACTTGGAATGATTCTTCCTTTGATCCCTTGGCTGCCGAAATTATAGAGAAAAAGAAGATGAAAATTGGTCTTGCTTTTGTGAAAATGAGATAAATGAAATGAATTTGGTGATAAGTAAAGTATAATACATGTGTTAGAGATATTATGCAAATATCTACTTGGTGATTCACCCCTTGTGTCGACAAGGGGTGTGAATCATCTTTTGTTTGTGTGTTTTTTTTTTAACTTGTATAAATGTAAGATATTTGTAAGAGATTTGAGGTTAAATGGTAAGTTGTAGCATTTGTAAATATTTAGGATAGCGTTGAATAAAAATATATTTTCACGGGTCAAGTTAAAATATTTTTAGGTCATAAAAATTATAAAAATACATTTCTTGCAAAATTTGAGTGATATAATAATAATCGTGTCGAATTTAAGAAAAACGTCGTAATTATGTATGTATAACAATTTATATACAAAATAAATTGAAAACATCGAGTAAACTAATAATATAATTTTTATAGTCTTAAAATGAGTATAAAAATATATTAAGAATATTTTTGGATGTGTCGGATAAATATTCAAAATAAATGTTTACGCGATAGCGTTTATTTAATAGGAAAATAAACGTTTAATGTAAAATGCAAATCCATGCATGAACCGATGTGAAATGATGTTATTGATGATATGTAGACTAAATCTAGTCTATATGAAATGTCCTCGATAAAATGTTCATGAATTCGAAGCTAAACCACTAAGGTTACGCGAATTTGATACTCGTAAACGTAGTTTACGATAGATGATAAAATAGTGAAACTTTTAAAGTTTGCAAAATGACCTGAAATTACGAGTTGTCACATTCGCCCAACCAAAAAGGAATTCAGTCCCTGAATTCAGTCCATGTTAGGTTCTACAATGTTACTTGTGAAAAGATGAGGGTATTTGAGTCGCATTGGGTCGTCCGATGTTTTCTGAATCGTACCGCGTCTTTCCAAGACGAGACTTTGAATATAAATTTGTTGCCAATTTGAAGTTCTAATGGTTTGCGACTTATGGAACATACTTCCAATCTTTTGCGTCGTACCTCGACGTAGCTTATCTAGCCATATGTTGTTATTTGTAACTGATTTTTGATTTGTACGATTACTTTGTTGTTTCATTAATGAGTCATTGACTAGTGAGTTGGACTTTCCTGATTTTGTTCCGTGAATAAGTGGTTGACACCCCAACCATAGTGTGTCTCAATTGGTGTTGTCAATATGTTCATGTAATAACTATTGTTGTATGGCAACTGGTCCGATGAAGAGTGATTTGCCTAACCATTTCTAGGAAATCACACATGCCTTGAGTATATTTCTAAGGTTCGAATTGTTCTCTCGCTCTAACCATTGAGCTGAGGATAATAGGCAGTGTTAATGTCTAAGTGAATTTCAAAGGAATCTTAAAATGATTACCAGAAGCCTAAGGTGAATCGAATAGCTTATAATAGGTACAACTGGAATTGATACCACGTATCTCATGCCATATTTCAAAATGTCAAGTCTGTCGAAAAGGGTATTATTGAAAAGAATAGTTTATGGGCAACAGTTGTGATTCCTCGCGCTTCTAGTTCTAGCGGATGTCATGACTTGAATCTTACTTGCCTAAGGTGTTTAGTCTCCATGACTAAAATGTTTATTGTTTGCTTATCGAAGTGTTTCCATGCTCTATGTTGTAAAGTCACAAAACCTTAAATGTTTAAGTGATGTAGTGTAGTGGTTGATTTTCAAGATTTGTCCCGATATTGAGTGCTTCTAAAATAGTTCATCACATAGGTTGTTATCATGCTAGCCAGAAAATAGATATTAGCTCATACCATGTCGAAGAATGTTTGTTCTAATTTCACTTGTAGATGGAGAGTCATAGATTGTTCGATATGTTTAGACCTGTTGCATCTTTCGATATGAAAGTGAGATTATATGTAATTTCTAGAGAACACAATGTCTTAGAGAAAGTTTATATCGATAACCTTAATTTAACTAAATTTTCCTTTAAGGGAAACTCGTTGTAGGGAAGTTCACATATTCTTGAAGCCATGTTTAATGAAATGTTCTGTAGTCTCAGTTAGAAGACTTGGTTTCTCCCTATAGTGTTGCTTAGCGTATATTCGCTTCGTACTACATCTTGTAACTCGGTCTAGCTAGTACTTTTGAAATAATAAAATTTGGCTTCTAGTCCAAAATAGTGTTTCGGAATGTCTCGTTATGTCTTAAGATTTTTGTTAAGTTTTGAAAGATCTCGCTACCTATTTCTAGTCCTTGTTGGTAATTCCGAAATCCTTTCATTGTTTTCTTGTATTGAGGAATCCTCCTCGTAGATGGTATAGGAAGCCTTTCCTAAGAAAGGTAACTCGTCAAATTCTAACTTATCGGTTGAGTGAGGGATGAATGTCGTGGGCTTCTATAGAGTGTTTGCAAAAAGAAATGTTTATGAACAATTTATCTGATTTACAAAGCTCTGCTTTTGAGTGAAGATTGCTTTTAGAAGTTTGAAAAGATGCTTGTTTCTTTCATGACATAATTCTTCCTGAATCATACATAGGTGATCAGGCCATGTATAATCAAGGACAAATGATGTGATGCTTGGTTTTGTTGAATTGGTATTATGTTCCTCCGAAGTTTTAGATGGTATTCAACGTTTTGTTTTGTAAGATAATGACTCAATGATTTTTCAGAGTAACATGAAAATCGTTTCGCATGATGGTATTAAAGAGTTGATAAAATGACTGAAAGCCAATTGATAAGTTGGTAATAAAACAACTTGCTTTAAAACTTTATGAAACAACGTTTCTAAGATGGTGATAAAATAGCTCGAAATAAAATCAAGTGAAATAATTTCATGTAATAGTAGAAGAATAACTTGGAATAAAATTTGTTGAATGGTTTTGCAGGATACATGGGAGAACCTCATCGAGTAGTAATAGTCTCCTAATTGGTCAAGAATAAAATTGGCCTAACCCCTAATAAGATAGTGATGTATCGTCGTGAAATGATGGAAAATTGGGCAATTGGAATAGGGAATGAAATGAACAAAGGTTGTGATTATCATAGAGATAATAAAGGATAAAGATTACACTAAATAGAAATGTACTTATTATATGTTCCTGTTGATGGTATAATCATGTTTCAAGTGTAGGGGTATTAGCTTGTCTATCAGCAACAGCCCTAGAACTTTCATAGTCCTCAACCTATAAGATAGTGTAGTTTCTGTAGTCTTAGTGGTAGATGGTAATGGTGTGTTAAATCATGCACGCTTCCCAAGCTGCAAGTCAGATGTATGAGTATCGTGTATGAGATGTGATGGTACGGATGGTGCTCAAAATGATAATGATGAAAATGATAATAATGATGATAGGGAAAATCCTTGTGGTGAGTTAAGAAAATAGGTTCATTAGGACTAAGCCTATAAGTTCTACCAAATGGTATGATCTGTCCCAACTGAATGATAAAAATTGTCCTGATCCTACAGTGAATCAATAGTGATCGTAAAGGTATAGGTGTAACTTCGTCCTCCTAAAAGAGTTCAGTCTCCTCATCTGATGTTATCGGTGTTGAGTCAACTGATGTTAAAATTTGTGATAGGGAATGACAGGGCATTCTCCATGTCAAAGTGATGTGAGTATGATGGGATGAGTATTTGAAGGCGTCTATGTGACAATCGATTTTGAAATGGAAGTAAATAACTCGCAAAATGTGCGTATGAAACCGCATGTATAGTGACTATGCACTTATGATGAAATGATGAGATGCTATGATGATGTAGTTATAGTCTAGGGTCAATGATGCAACCTAGTTCTCTATAACCGAAGCTCTGATGCCAATCTGTCACACCCCCAAATTACCTGTTTTGCAGCGGAATGGAATTCCTGGGGATAGACTGTCATAGCATCACAATCACAGTTATATTGAATGACCTAAAGTGTCGTTTGGAAAATACATCGCTTGAATTAATAAAAACATTCAGAGTTACAAAGATAGGTCCCAAATGATAGTTACTATGTGCGGAAATAAATTTGTTATAAGTCAAACGATGTTTTTAAAGTTCATAAAACCCAAGTAAGACGCGTCGTCACCGCGACTCTATGATATGTCCACATGCATGTCATGAAGTGTATGCCTTAGATACCTGAAAATACATTGCTAAAAGTGTCAACACAAAGGTTGACTGAGTTCATAGAGTTGTTGAAAATGTTAAATACGACTACCACAAGTATAAACTATGTATGACAATGTCGTCACAAAAATGATACAATTGCTATAAGTCCATGACACCGAAACTCTGACTGATGTTCGCCCCAACAGAGTGTTTGCCAAACAACTCAAATAATGATTAAGAAATGAAATGCATCCGTATGACTAGTTGGGATCCACCAACCCGGATGGAGGTGTCACCCTCGATAGATCTATCCACTCACCCTCGCTTCTATGAAATTAACGGTTCATGTTCAGGAAATGGGGACATTTAACTGGCAATGAGGTAACTTAAGCAATGTAATGAATTTGATATACTTGGTACCGTAATGAAAATGATGTACAATGTATTCTCCCCCGTAGGTTTGAAATAAGTAAAAACTTTGAATAAATCGGGGCTATGAAAACTCACCTGTTGCAATGATAATGATGATATAATGGCAATACTGAAATGAGGAGCAACCTCTGACCATGACCTATTATGAATGATATGTTCTAATGTAAATCATGAAACAATGTCGTGCATGCAATTCCACATGTAATCTATACCACTTGTACACTTTTGAAAATAGAATTTATCGTCGAAATCTATGTTTATGACATCTCGTCATATTATAAAATACTTTACAAGTATTTACGTTGAAATGATATCCCACGATAGTCATTTAATGATTTATAATGAAATTATAACTTTTCGTCGTAAAATAATGTCGTTGAAATTTTCATGAAAGTGACTAAAATGGCCTTGAAAAGTTAGTTGTAAAATGGTGCACGTCGAGTGTTAGGAAACGAACTCAACGGTTTTGGGAAGCTTGTATCAATATCTCAAAGTTTTAGTGTTTAAGTTTTTATCATAGAGGTCTCGATCATGGAGAAAAACATAGGTGAAGTAGGGTACTTGTACCCAAAATGTTGCTGAAGGTAACTTTCGGCAAAGTTTGAGTGACCGTATTTTACTCGTTACAACTCCGTTTGACGAACGGTTTGACATTTTGGAAAATAGGCTCGGTGAACTTACTTTTACTAGAAGACATCTCTTTATAAAAAGTATCCCATCTATGTTAAAAACGACCCTCAACATGGTCATTTCCTGACCCGTTTGGAGAACAAACTTGAAAAGAAATTTGGAGAACTAATTTCTGGAGAACAAATTTGGAGAACAAACTTGGAAAAATCATATCTTTTTAACCGTAAGTCATCACGGATCGAGCCACCCGTCATTTCGAAGATAATTGAGTCTAGTTTCATGTAAAAATACATTCAAGGGTCAGTTTGTTATAAAATTTTATCAGTTCAACGATTTGTAACAGCAGGTCAGTTTTTCCGGAAAATAGTTTCGTCGTTAAACTTGAAAATAGCATAACTTCTTCGTTATAGCTCCGTTTTAACCCGTTCAAGCGGCCACGTTTTCGTTTTTAAGTATATTTTCCAAATATCTAACCCAAAATATTTTACCAACTGTCGGATTTTCCAGATTTTCAAAATAAGATCAGACCACTATATAAAGTTGTCGAAATGAGTTTTTATCGCGCAAAACCTATTCTAACCAATTCAAAACAACTCCGAAGCTAATCAAATCCTACCATACGCCTTCTTAGGGTGTCATGGGTTCCTAAACATCACCAAAAGTGATATGTTTCAAGGGATTCATTATAGGATAATTATATTACATAATAAGTGATAAAAACAACAAAAGTGGTATAAATTCATATGTAACATGCATGTTTCTCAAATAAAATGATATGACCATAAAAATGAACGTGAAATAAAAATATGAATATGAATGCTTACTAGTGATATGATGAGGTTTATGGACACAACGGTTTTCCTAATCACTTGAGGTTTGTATTACAAAACCTTGCAACAAATGATACTAGTGTTTAATTAAATGACTTGAAAACTTGGAATGATTCTTCCTTTGATCCCTTGGCTGCCGAAATTATAGAGAGAAAAAGAAGATGAAAATTGGTCTTGCTTTTGTGAAAATGAGATAAATGAAATGAATTTGGTGATAAGTAAAGTATAATACATGTGTTAGAGATATTATGCAAATATCTACTTGGTGATTCACCCCTTGTGTCGACAAGGGGTGTGAATCATCTTTTGTTTGTGTTTTTTTTTTAACTTGTATAAATGTAAGATATTTGTAAGAGATTTGAGGTTAAATGGTAAGTTGTAGCATTTGTAAATATTTAGGGTAGCGTTGAATAAAAATATATTTTCACGGGTCAAGTTAAAATATTTTTAGGTCATAAAAATTATAAAAATACATTTCTTGCAAAATTTGAGTGATATAATAATAATCGTGTCGAATTTAAGAAAAACGTCGTAATTATGTATGTATAACAATTTATATACAAAATAAATTGAAAACATCGAGTAAACTAATAATATAATTTTTATAGTCTTAAAATGAGTATAAAAATATATTAAGAATATTTTTGGATGTGTCGGATAAATATTCAAAATAAATGTTTACGCGATAGCGTTTATTTAATAGGAAAATAAACGTTTAATGTAAAATGCAAATCCATGCATGAACCGATGTGAAATGATGTTATTGATGATATGTAGACTAAATCTAGTCTATATGAAATGTCCTCGATAAAATGTTCATGAATTCGAAGCTAAACCACTAAGGTTACGCGAATTTGATACTCGTAAACGTAGTTTACGATAGATGATAAAATAGTGAAACTTTTAAAGTTTGCAAAATGACCTGAAATTACGAGTTGTCACACTTCTCTTCCTCCATCTCATCTACAATCGAACTAATCTCTACACATTAAAAAAAAAAAAAAAAAAAAAAAACAAACAAATAAAACGACATCATCTTAGATTTATTCTCGTGCATATTATCAAAACCACAAAAGGTTCACATGAAAAATACTCATCATCGACTCTTTTTTGAAGCTTAGCTTTTTTATATCTGAATATTGAAAGAAAAGAATAATAACATATGTGTTATTTTCTTTTTCTTTGGTTCGGTTTTAAAAGTGAAACAACAACGAAAACCGAAAACCAAATACCTACCCGAGACCTGTTTAAAGATCTTGAAGCCTCAAAATTTGTAGTTCTTCATTCGGATATGATTGATGATAATGGGTACTGAGATTGAGATTCGTTGTTGATCAGTTTGAGATTGAAATGATGTTGTTTGATGACTTAAGTTTCATACGAGATGTGACCTGGTAGATGAGATGTGTTATTTTTTTGAGTTTCAGATGGAAGAGAAAGGATGAGGAGGGGGCGGACATGATAAGGGGATTAGGGTAAAGATATGATGTTATGGTCTCTTATATACCCAGTGCTAATATTTTCTCAATTTGTTAGGTTTAGTCTGTTTTTTTATAGTATATGCACTTATTGGATCGTGCGGCTATAGTAGCTTTAGTAGATTTGAGCCTTTGTTTGTGAATTGGACTGATATGTTGGGGTGTATACGAAATTTGTTTTATGGGTCATTATCCAATTGGTAACAAGTATAGAATTTAGGTGGTAATGGTTTATCTTATGGATTGGTTTCGGAGTGTTATATGGTGTACAATATGGACTATACTAAGAATGTATTATTATGTGTGGTATTTTGGTATTAAACTTTCACAGATGATACATATGGTCACAACTAATTTTAGCATAACATTTGACTTAAAGGTGTGGTATTTTAGTCATATAATCTTCAAGGGGATACACGTTCAAGGCTATAGTGTGTTGGGGACAAAGGTTTATTGCCGGCTATTTTTTGATTGAACTTGGATCGGATGTGTCATAAAGTTGAGCGGACCAATTTGATTTAATGGGCTTTTTAACCGAATATGTTATGGGCTTTGCATCCGTCTTGAGTTAGGGCAAAAACTAAAAACCCGTTGTGGACTAATTGCTATTTGATGAGTTGATCAAATTGGTTGACTATGGGGTTGTTTGTGTTTGGTATCTCTAATTTGGATTTGAAGTGAGGTTTTCCGGGCGCGTGTACTTATTTTCGTCTTCTTTCTTTCTACCTTTCCGCGAAGATGACTTGTTTGGGCGTTTATAGAGGGTGATAAAGACTTGGCTATTTAGTTGTGTTTGTGATTCTTTCTCACTTAACCCACAACGTAGCCATGACTTCGGTGTCTCACTCAGTTGAGAATGTCAAGAGGTTTTGTACATTGGGTACACCGTTTCTTTTTCACGAGGATTTGTACAAGCTTAAGTAACAAATCTGGGGAATTTTACTTCATGGTCAAGTTTGGCATATCGGGTCTACATCACCATGTTGTCACTACAATAGCCGACAGAACGCGTGAATGATGTGTTTACCAAAGTGCTTACTAGATGGTTGATGATATTGTTGATGTTGGATATTGAATCGTTGATGAACCGCTGCATGTTTCCCTTAAAAAAAATATTCACTGAAACCAAAGTTGTCATAACACATTCAAGCTGACATTGCTTACGGTTTTGTCTTGATTTTGTAAAATCCCGCGAAAGAAACTATTTCTCGGTTTAAATCATAGACTTGTAAAATCCCGTGACGATGGAAATATCCTGGTAATTGTAAAGTGCATTTCTGGATCTATCTTACGGTTTATTCTTGGTTTTGTAAAATCCCGCGAAAGAAACTATGTCTCGGTTTAAACTATAGAATTATAAAATCCCGTGATGATGGAACCATCCTGGAGAAAAGGAAAGTGTATTTTGAGATCTTTTCTGATGCTGGTGCTACGGTTTCTGCTTCGAAGAAGGGACAAAAGGGTGTACTTCATGAATTGGATGTGTGTTTGGATATTTGTCATGGCAGGTTGGTTATTACTTGGTTTTACGGGTTTATGTGCTTTTAACCATGGTCTGGATGAAAACCATTATCATAGTTCACTTTAAACGTCAAAGGAGGCTAGATTTGAGCTTTTAACAAGAAGATGTGACAACGGCGTCAATTCAGTATTATTTATTTGAGGTTGAAGTAAAATATCACGGGCGAGTGTACTTCGTATCTGAAGGTATCGGGGATGGTTGGATGAAGATTCTTCAAGATCCTTGTTCGAGCTTATTATCAAAAAACGAAGACATGGAAATCTAGTTATTGTTGGGTGACTTTTACTTTTTCTTTTACCACTTGGGGGAATTGGGCTCTTATCACCACAAGATAACTATCACTTTACGGAGTTACGTTGTAGTGCTCAGTGTCACATTCAATTGTGGATTTTCAAGAGGTGATGTACGTCTTATACTTGATGGTTGGTTGGATGAAGAGTATAGAGTACTTAGAGATTCAATAGAGGATGAAGTCTCGGCACCGCTCTTTGTTACATATGTGCAATTTTAAGTCACGAGTTCGGGATAGTTTACTTCAGGGTCAAATTCACCATATTGGGTTTTCTCCATCAGCTGTCACGACAAAGAGCCTACTGAATGATAATGGGGTGATTACATGTTTTGCCAAGAGATGATGAAAAGAGAGAGATTATGACGTATGAACACAACAGTTCATGCCTCGTTCTCTAAAGAAAAGAAAAGTGTACGTCTAAGTGCGCTTTATCTTCGAAAGAAGAGAAATCTTCTTATGACGTTTGAATACTTCAGTTCAAACCTCGCACTCTAAAGAAAAGAAAAGTGTACGTGTCAGTGCACTTTATCTTCGGAAGAAGAGAAATCTTATCATTAATGACCATTCTCATCAACATGCTTCATACTTTTTCCATGCGCTAATTCATCAAGTGAACCGAACTACCGATGATTGTTTTCTTATTCCACTTGCTCAACTATAATGACGATGGCGACATCATGTGCTAATTTTGCGGGGGAGAAGTGTGAATTGAATACTTTTGGATGATTTCACTTATTCAATCAAGAATGGTATCTTCGTATGCAATTCTTAAGGGGGAGAAGAAGTATGATAATTCTGCATGGTTGATTGTTATTAGAGAATAAATGGTCAAACGGCTCCAAACTCATGTAAGAACCAAGCTTCTTCTTATTGGGTCATTTCTACATGGAGTTTCTTCTAAGAGCCGTTGGTTGACATCTTCACGGGCTGATACGATTAAATGACAAAGTGCTTCCAGTTGCGGGGTTGATTTCCTTGATGAACATCTTTCTGTTCTTGTTTGATTGGGAGGGATTTTAGTTAAGGAGATTTGCTACACAAGGTAATTGGAACGCATTTGGTGAGATGAAGATGTTAACTATCTATTCCCCAACTGGACAATCTTGAAGAAGGTCGAGTCTACAGTCGGTTCTACATTTTCTGCTATATGTTAGAAGACTAAAGACGAGTTGCATTTGATTATCCAAAGACTTCTTCTTAATTCGAGCATTTATCAAACAGATTGTGGGTTTAGGGGAGAGCACTAATTGGGGGAGAATGAAATGTCATATTTAATCCCCAATTAAACTTGCTCACGTTCTTCAGCAAGTTGATTCTCACAAAGACTTCAAGCGATCTTCTCAACAGATTTCAAATATTTGGGCTGATAATATGTTGCTGATTCTGAAGTGTCAAAACCAGCAAGGGGGAAGGAGACACACATCTAAACACAAAGCGAGTAAACTTGATGAACTTAATTCTTCTAAGTGACTGAAGATATCCCGGGAAGACAAATGTCATGACCGCAGAGAAACTCAAGGTTGTACTCTTCAAGGCTTGTAGTGTTATTATTCCAACTACGTGGGGGAAGTGATGTTAGAGAAAGTTTATGAAGATAAAAGAGGTACACAAGTATGACATATTCAAGGGAGATAAATGTATAACATGAAGGAGGTGTTATCAGTTATTCTTTCGGTGGGAATGTGTGTACTTCGGGTTCTTGAGCTTCATACACGATCATCAGGGAAGAAAAATGTGAACATGGGGAGGTGTTTTCATTCCCCTCACGATGTTTATTCGGGAGAGCTCTTTGGTATTGGTGTACTTCGGGTTCTTGAGCTTCATACACGATCATCAGGGAAGAAAAATGTGAACATGGGGAGGTGTTTTCGTTCCCCTCATGGTGTGTATTCGGGAGAGTTCTTGAGCATTATTCTAAGAGACGGACTGCATCATTTCAACTACTCGGGGGGAAGTATTCTCTTGACACCTTTTGGAATGGATTGCGTCAGAATTCAGTGGTTATGAAATTTGAGAAGACTATTTATGAGTGGGATGATATGTTGCTGTTCTTTTGGATGATATAACCTCGAACGAAGAATCACAATGATTATTCTTAAAAGGAGCAGCAAGTTCGATGATAATGGTGTACTTCTTTGTGCACCTGGCTAAGGGAAGCTTGAAAGAAAGCTTTGAATCTGCTCAGCTAAAGGATTTTCGGTTTGGGGGGAAGCTGCCAAAGTCTCACTTTCTGATGGTTCAATTTCTTTCTTCAATGCAAGAGCCTCGGAAGCTTTGGTGGTGGAAGTTTAAGATATGACGAATTCTATCTTCTACGACGTGTTGCTCGATATCCTTATCTCGGTACTCGTATCATCATCTTCTTAAACTATATCATCTATTCTATCTTTGTATATATTTTTCAGAAAAAACAAAATACAAAAATACAAAACCATCAAAAAGAAAATCGAAAAATATAAAACCTTCAAAAACCCATAAAAATCAGAAAATTTTAAAAATACCAAAAATATGTTTTTCTCATGACATGTATTCTGGTATCGATAACATCTGCGGTCTTAGAAATGTCATTCAATAATGGCACGGGACTTTAGATGAAGTTCGAGCAGGAGGTGTAAATATTTCTTTCTTAACATGTCTCAAAACATGGCTTGCAGTTACTTCAGACTGTAACCCGTGCTTAAAACAATGGCTTGCTATTATTTCTGATAGCAACCCATTCTTCAAGGAAGGAAAGTGCTGCGCTAAACCAATTTTCAAATATTTCGAGCACTTATCCTAAAAACAAAATGAGGAAAGTATGTCGAAGGACTGATGTTCCTACTCAAATATTTTTCCGTCTAAAATTCTTCAGAAAAATATTTGTTTTAACAAAATGGTGGTAAACGAGTTGCTTGTAAAAACAATTAGATTCAGAGTTTTTATAAAATTTGCAAACTCAATCAATGACTTCCGCGCTTTTAACCTTTTCAGAAAATAAGTCATTGATTGAGGGGGAGAATGTTTTCAAATTTACATCATCTAACGGACTTTCTTTATCATCCTACGTGCTTATCTGGAAAAATATAATTGCCTATGTTGAAGGACCAGGTTTCTAGGATGTGATTGTTAGGATTAGATGATTATAGATTGATGAACACATTATTCCCATACCTTTTATGATCTGACTGATATGTTGAATTGACTTTTATTAGTCGATTGTTGTTTGGGTGTTGTCGACCACCATATATGTCTATCTGTGTTCACTAACGTATGCAGATAACATGGTTTAAAAGAATGTTCCCGATCCGGATCCCACAATTAAAGATGATTGGATGCCGAAAGGAAAGGGTAACTATATCTTGGGTTGACAAATGAAGGAACGGAGCTTAATTGTACATGGAGTGTTGTCATGGAAAAATGCAATGTAAGAGGTCTCACTGCATCAGCAGATGGTTTTCTTCTAAGTGATTGAAGAAACGAAGCTTAATTTGACCTCAGTTGGCATTAAAATGCAACGTAAGAAGTCTCACTGCATCAGCAGACGGTTTTCTTCCTGCCCTACAGCAACAACAAAAGCTTCTCAACCACCTAACGTTTCTTTGTGCAGGATAATAGTGATGATACCATTTTTCTAAAACTTTGAAAAATATTGTTTTGAAAATGGAAAAATATTGTTTTAAAAATAAATCAGATTCAAAGTTTTGAAAATCACTGGACTTCATTTTATCAAAACTTAAGTCACTCAATCATCGACTACGGTCATTGATTGAGGGGGAGAGTAATTTAAAATAAAGTATTTTCTAACGACATTTCTTCATAAAAGTCCGGTCTGTACAATAATAAGTGGTGATCTAAAGATTTAATGTTATGTCATGGTATGATTTTCTTTAAAACTCATAGATCTTACAAAATGAAATTTTTTCTGTTCTTGTTTGATTGTGAAATTGTTTTATTTTACCTAAAAGATCTCTTAAAACAATCATACCTGACACTAACAATCTTTAATGTCTTAAAATAGTCCTTATCTGTCATTTTTCAAAATCAAATCTTGCCACGTCTTTCTCCAAAATTTTCTAAATGATTTAAATCAATTGGGATCACAAATCTCAATTGGTTTGAAATTTTTGATCGGGGGAGAGATCGTGATTTAAATCTCAAATCTGTTTTAATGGAATTGGTTTTAGTCCTTTAAAGGCACTCCTGCCTCCATGTGCCAAACGATTTCAATATATGATGCACATGATTGAGGAGGAGCATTTATCCAAAAACAATATGAGTATTTAAACCATGCCACATATTCTCCCATGTTTTCCGAACCTTATTAAATCACTTGGGATCCAAAATCTCAAAGGGTTTGATATTTTTGAACGGGAGAGAATTTGTGATTTAATATGAAATTTGATCAAAGGTGATCATTTGATTCAATGTGCTGGCTCTCTCTAATATGTGCTAAACTCTTTCATATATTGATGCACATATTGAGGGGGAGCGAATGGTTTCTTAATGGCTTTTGTGATCATGGATGTGCTTCAAAAGAACTCCTGCCTCTATGTGATAAAATGATTTCAAATATCCAAAGCACATATTGAGGGGGAGAATTTACCATGAAAATCAAATGGCTTTTTCTATGAAAATTGTGATCAAAGAAAATATTTCAAAGTCCTCTTGCCTCCATGTGCTAAACAATTTCTAAATCATATGCACATGTTGAGGGGGAGCATTTTCTAAATGATCAAAACTATTAAGGTACAAAATGCTTTGATCTCGTATCAAAAGTACCTTGATTGATTTTCCAAATGATTTTTCAATTGGTTTCAAGAAGGAAAGAACAATACCAAAAGACCGACCAATTTACTTTATGCATGGTGTTATAAGGATGGTTAGGTTAGGTATTCGTTCCCACGATCCCGCCAGAGACGGAGGGATCTACCCAGGGATAATCCACTAGATACTGTAGAAGTCCTTAGGTATGATGAAAAAGGAGAAAAGTGAGATATGGGAAGAGTGCGGACTGAGACAGAGCTAGTACTGGAATAAACACAACAAAGTTCTAGTTATGAAGTCTCGGTAAGCACTGAAGGGGTTAAAGAATGAAAAAGAAATGAATATGAAAAGGGTGAAAAGAAATAGCCCTCCAATAATTCAACCTTAGGGCAGATACCGAGTTCAATACATATGCTACTGGTGTTTACTAAGGTAACACTGGTATTGAAGACAAGACATCATGGACCCAGTGATGCACTGCACTAAACTTCCCAAGCTACTCAAGTTCCTCTTAAAAGGACTTGTTTCATTCTCACGGGGAACCGACATAATCTATCGACTTTCTCTTAGAGATTGTTGATATTGAAGAAGGAGACCCTCTCCCTAGTCTCCGGCATAGGAACCAAATGTGCACAATTGAGTCTAATCAACCTTAGGGCAGATACCGAGTTCAATACATATGCTACTGGTGTTTACTAAGGTAACACTGGTATTGAAGACAAGACATCATGGACCCAGTGATGCACTGCACTAAACTTCCCAAGCTACTCAAGTTCCTCTTAAAAGGACTTGTTTCATTCTCACGGGGAACCGACATAATCTATCGACTTTCTCTTAGAGATTGTTGATATTGAAGAAGGAGACCCTCTCCCTAGTCTCCGGCATAGGAACCAAATGTGCACAATTGAGTCTAGAGCCAAGAGATCATCCACAATATCTCATTAGGACACAAAATTAATGAAGACTTGTTGTTTCACACAATGTGGAAAGTAAGTATATATTGAGAGTCCTAAGCATTATCCTTGTGGTATTGCCAGAACATCCGAGTGATATGTTGTTAGGAATTAGAAATTCCAGGTATTAAAGAGTCGGTCACCTCAAGTATATGTAATCGTTAGAAAGCTCGTAGTCGTAGTTATTTTAGCTAAGTAGTATTTAGTTAAGTAACACCGTGGAGGACGGACGGGTCTTTACCCACTGTATGCCTGATCCACAGCCCGTTGTGTGGCGTTTTATGTAAGACTATAAATACTCTCTACCTTCCAAGGTAGAGAGTTGGAGCTCATAATAATATCTTTCACTTTCTCTCACTAAGTTCCCTAAACCTCTAACTTTCTCTCTCTAGAATTCCACTTATACGCCAACTTGATGTTATGGTTTGATGTGTAAGTGAAAACTAATATCTTACAATTGGTATCAAGAGCCATGGTTAGATCATATCTTGCACATCTTTGGATTTCTAGTGGTTTTTAGGTGGTTTTTGAGTTTGAAAAAGTTTAGTGGTTTGTGCATCATTTGGTTGATTTCTTGTGTTAAAGCTTGGATTTTGTTAGTACTTTTATGTTTAGAATCATCACAAGTGTTTAGGGTTTCATTTGGTAAGCTTGAATCATCTTGGTTGGGTTGTTTTTGGATTAAAAAGTGATGTTTGTGTTGTTTTTCTTGCTAGCGACTTGACCTACGGATTTGTTTCTTAGTAGCGACTTGCTTTACAATTTTGTAGCGAGTTGCAGTTTTTGGAGCTAGCGACTTAGGCCTAGCGACTTACAGTACAAGTAGTGGACTCTCCACTACGGGTAGCGACTTGGTGTTAGCGACTTGGTCAGTAGCGAATTGCTATTTAGCGACTTGAATCTTTAGCGACTTGATTAGCGAATTGCTGCCAAAATTTTGCTAGCGACTTGAGGCTTAGCGAGTTACTATTTAGCGACTTTCCTTTGTTTAGCGACTTGGGATGTTAGCGACTTGGTGGTATAGCGAATTAGGTGTTAGCGACTTGGTGCATTATCTTCTAGCGACTTGGGTGATTTTTTACGGTTTTCTCTTGATTTAGTAAAATCCCGTGAAAGAATCTATTTCACGGTTTAATCATAGAATTATAAAATCCCGTACAATCTGTTAACATGTCTACCAACGTTCCTACTATCATCTCCACTGTTGCCGAGGATGTTCAAGCAGCTGGTTCAGATACTCGTCCACCCATGCTTGACAGAACTGACTATGATTCTTGGGCTCAACGAATCAGATTGTACTGTCTTGGAAAGGAAAATGGTGTCAACATTCTCAAATCCATTGATGAAGGACCGTATCGAGTTGAGACGACTAGAGATGTACTTGATACTGCTGATGATGGAACTCTGATTTACGGAATGGACTGACCAAAGATGTTTGATGAGCTTGATGATAAGGAGAAAAAGAGATTCGATGCTGATATCAGGGCTTCTAACATTGTTCTTCAAGGTCTTCCTAAAGACATCTACAAGCTGATCAATCACAACACCGAAGCAAAGGCAGTATGGGATAATGTCAAGATGCTTCTCTCAGGTTCTGAACTAACTATGGAAGACAGAGAATCACAACTCTATGACGAATTTGAACACTTCAAGATGAAACCAGATGAGAGTGTCTATGAGTACTATGTGAGATTTCATAAGTTGGTGAATGATATGAGGAACATCAGAATGACTATGCCTAACATTCAGCTGAACTCAAAATTTGTGAACAACATGAATCCCGAATGGCACAAGTTTGTCACCTCTGTGAAGCTCACTAAAGGATTGAAGAATACAAACTATGAGCAACTCTATGCCTTCCTCCTTCAGAATGAGAGACATGCTATGTTTGAAAAAATGATTCTTAATAAGTTCAAAACCAACCAGGGAGAGACAAGCTCGTCTAATGACTCAACTGCCTTCTACTCAAACATCGGAATCACAACCAAAGCCTCACAAGTCATACCCATGGGAAATGGTAATCACAAACTCATTCCTGATCCTATGTTCAAACAAGCTAATGCTGATGCACACGTGGGTAACTTCATTAATCAACTAGCTCTTCTGATTAGTCAAAACATGAATTCTCTCCCACAAACCAACAACAACCTCAGAACAACATCTAACCCACTCAATCAAGCTACTGTTAAAGATGGGAGGATCGTGGTGCAACCAGTTCAGGAAAGACAATATGATCAGGGAAGAGGTGGAGCTGGTAGAGGTTATGTTGGTAATCAGAATCGAGGAAGGAATGGTAATCAAGGTCAAGCTAAGCCGATCAAATGTTATAACTATGGTGGTGAGGGACACATTGCAAGGAACTGCACATCTCCAAAGCGTCCACAGAATGCTGATTACTTTAGAGATAAGATGCTGCTTGTACAAGCTCAGGATAATGGTGCTGCTTTGGATGAAGAGGAATTGTTGTTTCTAGCTGAGGGCAATGCCAAGACCTATGATGCAGATGTGGATGAGCAGCCTATTCAGGAGATAGGTTACAATCATCAGAATGCCTTTCAAGTCGCTGATTGTGATGCATACGACTCTAATGTGGATGATGGACCTACTGCACACACAATTTTTATGGCTAGCATTTCTCCAATGGTTTCTCCCAAGGTCTCTTCTTCACCACAAGCTGGCTCATCCAAAGACAGACTCATCTCAGAGGTATTAAAATTATACGATGATGCTGATGTGCAACAGATGCATGACAAAGTACAATCAACTGAAACTATTGAATCAAATGTTGAAAATATGGGTAATATCAATATTGTCCCATATGATCAATATGCGAAACAAAGTGAAAGTGAAGTTGTACCAAGTGATGCATCTTCTGCAGTCAACAATGACCATGTTTTTGATGAATTCACTGCATGTGCCCCTGATGATTCTGTAATTTCTGAACTAAATGCCTATAAAGAACGTGTTGCTATCTATGAACAACGTGCAAAATTTGAGTTAACCTCTCGTGAGCAGGAAATGGATGACCAAGTGCATACAATCATTAGAAAAAGTAATTTTCGAGAAGAAGTATTAAAACAAGAGTTAAATTCCTTGCAAGAAAAGCTTTATAAAACTGCTAAGCAAAAACAAGAACTTCAAGAAAATGTGAAAATGCTTAAGCAAGAATTTAATGCAAAGGAATCAAAGCTCTTGAAAGATTTTTCTAATCTGAAAACTTTGAAAAACAAACTTGAAAACAAGTTGTACATACAAGGGAACACCATTCACACTGCTCACATGATCACTAAGCATAGAGTCTTAAGCGATAAGCATAGCATTCCCCTTGTTGAGGAACCAAATCCAGAGGTCGTTAAAAGGGCTAGAAATGCTCATAAGGTTCTTTATGATGGCAATGAAATCCTTAAACCTAGACAGAAACCTAGTTGCGTTGAGTGCACTGAGGAAGATAAGAAATCAGATGAAGTCACTAGGGAAAAGATGAACAAGAAATTAGATGATCCTAAATGTAAAGAGAAGAAAATAAAGATCACACCCCATGATTACAAGAAGGAAAACTGGATTTCCTTGAACATGTTTAAGCCTCAAACATTGTTGACTCCCGAACAAGTTTTCTAGAAAATGGATTTAGATAAGCAGAAAGCTGAAAATATTGTTGTAACAAACCCTCCCCTTTGGAAAATGCCTAGAGCGACTGTGTATCCTCCTAATACACCAATGCATCTTGTTCCTAGAACAATTGCCACTAAAAGCAAGACCTTAATTAGCCAATATGTTATATTTCAACTATTTGTTGATTTTGAGAAAACTTGCAAGAAAAGGATCACACCCACTGGTATAACTGAAGGAGAAAGGGGTTTTGAGCAAATGAAAGAATGTTATTTAACTGAGGTCATGCCTTTCTTTAAACTTCTAAAAGATCACTTTGAGAGTCTTAAAAAGGGGATAGAAACTGATATTAAGGGAATGTAAAAGGAATTTGATGCAATGATAGTTGAAGTTAATGACTATGAGCGAGCACTAAAATATAATGAGATTGAGAGGAAGAACTTGCATACACTAAATGAGAACCTGATTTCTGAATGTATTGCTCAAGATGTGTTTTTCACTACTACAAATTGTTCCATTAATGCTTCCAAATTTCATGAATTATCGGTTGCCCTGAAAGTCTCCCATGATCGTGTCATTGAGCTTGAAAAAACTAATTCTGAACTAAACGAGAAAATTGAACTGGATGATCACGACAATTTGGTTAAACATTTTTCTAAACTAGAAGTTGAGCATTTTAACTTACAACTAAAATATCAACATCTTAAAGAAAATGTCAAAACTTCAAATATCAAGACATCCTCAGATGCTCTAGAGTTTGATGTAGTTTTTCAAATTAACAAACGTGATGAACAGATTCAAGCTCATTGCAACAAGATCAGAAGGATGAAAGCCCAAATCTCTCAATTAAAGGGTCAAACGAACAATATGACAGGCTCCCAAATGCCTCCTCCTTTAGATTCTCAGAATTCTCAAACGTTTCATCTTCAAAACCTTGTAAATGCATTACAAAAGGAAAACAAAAGTTTTCTAGAAGAAAATGAAAAGGTTAAACGTTATTTCAATGAGTTATTTGAATCAATAAAGGTCACTCGTAACAAAAATAACGAACAAATAGCTTCATTGCAAAAGGAAATTGAGAATTTGAAGAGTCAGGTAAAAGGGAAAATGCCAATGACCAATGGGGAGAATGGTGTATCAAAGGTTCACTCTTGTAGTAAATATGCTTTGTCTGTGAAATATGTCCCTCCTCATCTCAGGAACAACAAACTTGCTGTTCAAACATACTTCTCATCCCTTAAGGATTGCCTAGAATGTCTGCGTGAGATTGTTGAAGAGGATAAGTTAGAGAAACCTCATGATAATGCAATTGGACATGCATGCTTATATGCCAAACGATCTCAAGAAATCCTAGAATGCTTGATCACAATATGTCCAAAGTCCTTAGGTGAGAGAGTTAATCCTTTGATTCCATGTTCGATGCCTAATGCCAAGTATGATAGTCATTCGATGCCCAACGTCTTGAATGTGAACCTTAGTGTGCCTTTAAGTAGTTCAGATTCCAGATCTGTCAATGCTATGAATGAGAACTCAAGTGTGCCCTCTAGGAGTACAAATCCCAGCACTTCTAGTTTGAAGAAAGTGAACCTTAGTGTGCCTGCATGTAGTTCAGATCCCAACACATCTAAACAGGTGATGCAAAGAATAGTAAAACCAACTAATGTTCCCATTCCCTCTACAGGAGTAATCAGTGACATTAAAGGGAGCAGGTCAAAGTCTCAAGACAATACAAGGAATGATAGGACCTCGCAAGCTAAGAATGTGCACTGGAAATGAGTAGAAGAACAATCTAGGAACTTTAAGCTTGAATCGAATAAAACGAATCGTGTTGATTCTAGTATTAGCCATAGGCGTACTGTAATTAATTCGAATTCTGATACTATTTGCAAACCTTGTATTAATGTCTGCTTGAATTCTGTTTCTAATCATGAATGTGGTGTTAATGTTTTGCCTAATGATGTTAATTGTCCAGTTAATGTTGTTAATGCTAAAATTCATGCTAAAAAGGCAAAAACGCAAAAACGTAAGAAAGTTAGAAAACAGTGGAAACCCACAGGAAGAACATTTAGTAAGATAGGCTATTATTGGATACCTATTGGTCATAAGAATAATCAGACAATGCCCACTAGAAAATGGATGCCTACTGGTAGAACTATTCCCTTAAGAAGTGAGCACACTGTGAACAGGGCTAATACAGACACTAGTACTGCATCTATTCACAATGATTCCAGTGCCTTAATTTCTGATATGAATGCTTCTTTTTATGATGTGGGTGTTCCAACCATTGTTACTAACCAAATGGAATCCATTCTTGCATGGGGATCCCAATTATCCAGTTATCCATTCTTGTCTGTGTTCAACTGCAGATCGTTCAAATCGTTCTGTGGTACCTGGACTCAGGCTGTTCCAAGCATATGACTGGCGACCGGTCACGGCTCATGAACTTCGTGAGCAAATTCATCGGGACAGTTAGATTCGAGAATGATCATTTTGGTGCTATTATGGGTTATGGAGACTATGTTGTTGGAAAAAGTGTTATCTCCAGGGTTTACTATGTAGAAGGTCTTGGTCACAACTTGTTCTCTGTTGGTCAATTCTGCGATTCTGATCTAGAAGTAGCCTTCAGAAAACATACCTGCTTCGTTAGAGAACTTGATGGTAAGGAACTTTTAAGAGGTTCACGTGGTTCAAATCTATACACCATCTCTATCGAAGATATGATGAAGTCTTCTCCAATTTGCTTACTGTCAAAGGCCTCTAAAACAAAGTCATGGTTATGGCATCGTCGTCTCAACCACTTGAACTTCGGTACCATCAATGATCTCTCCAGAAAGGACTTAGTTGTAGGTTTACCTAGACTCAAGTACGAAAAGGATCATCTTTGTTCAGCATGTCAATTGGGAAAAAGCAAGAAGTATGCCCATAAACCCAAACCTACTAACTCTGTCACAGAAGTTCTTCATATGATTCACATGGATTTATGTGGACCAATGAGGGTGCAAAATATATTTGGGAAGAAATATGTGTTAGTTGTGGTTGCTGATTTCTCTAGATTCACCTGGGTCAAGTTCTTAAGGACAAAGGATGAAACTCCTGATATCATCATCAAACTCATCAAACAGCTGCAGGTTCGGCTTAACAAAACAGTCAGAATAATAAGAACAGACAATGGAACTGAGTTTGTCAACAAACAACTCAGTGAATTTTATGAAAGCGTTGGAATCAGCCATCAAAGAAGTGTTCCACGAACTCCTCAACAGAACGGTGTAGTTGAAAGACGAAATCGAACTCTTGTAGAAGCCGCTAGAACAATGCTGATTTACTCAAAGGTTCCAATGTTTCTCTGGGCAGAAGCTATTGCCACTGCATGCTACACACAAAATCGTTCCCTGATTCACACTGTTCATGGAAAAACTCCATATGAACTTGTCCACAATAGAAAACCTAATCTCTCTTTCCTTCGTGTGTTTGGTGCATTGTGTTATCCAACTAATGAGGGACAAGACTTAGGCAAACTTAGAGCTAAAGCAGACATTGGAGTTTTTGTAGGGTATGCACCAAACAAAAAGGGATACCGAATCTACAACAAAAGAACCCGAAATATCATGGAAACAATTCACGTTACGTTTGATGAGCTGACCGGTCAAATGGCTCCTGGACAATTCAGTTCAGGACCCGCACTTCAAAACAGTCCCATTGGTTCATCCCTTGTTCCAAACTCTTCTCAAGAAACTCCATATATACCTCCATCTGAAGATGATTTAAAGAAATTGTTTGATCCTATGTTTGATGAACTTTATGATCCAAGTACTAATGAGGTGTCGATTCCTACAACAGAGGCTGCTCATATTCCTGTGAATGAAGACAATCCCTCAGTCTCAATATCTTTAAGTCAAGAAGCGCCTGCTGCTGATCCTTCAGTCTCATCAACAAATCATCATTCTTCAAATGTACATCATGGAAATGTTTCTGGCATCAATGATGAAGTTAATCCCTTTGCTACTACTAAAGATGCTCCATTTGAAAACATATTTGCTCCTGAATCTTCATCAGAACCATCTTCTTCAGGAGACATCGACTCTGCTACTTCAGTCCCTCAACTACTGCCACATGAACACCTTAGAAAATGGACTCACGATCATCCACTAGACAACATCATTGGAAATCCCTCTCGTCCTGTATCAACACGGAAACAACTTGCAACCGAGGCCTTATGGTGTGATATGTGTCTAAAAACACATATATTTTACCTTGTTTAAACCCACAAAAACAGCCAAAAACACACAAATGACTATATAAATGTTACAAATATCATGAAAATGTGTTTTTATGTGTTACAAATGCAAAAGGATTGAAAACTGATGAAAAAAAACAACAAAGTTTACAAAATTGGCAGTTTTAGTCCCTGAACTTTCACAGATTGTTAAAAATAGTCCCTGGTAAATCAAAACAAAGCAAAATATCATTTAAGGCCCAAGTTTTAGTCCCCCAAGTTTAAAAATTGTCAAAAAGAGTTGAAACAGTTTGATTCTGCTGATGATGATGGTTTCTGCTGAAGCCTATTTTGATTATGCTGAATCAACGGTTTCTGCTGAAGTTATAATGCGCTGATGGTTTCTGCTGAAGGCATACGTTTCAGCAGATACTTCCACTAAATAATATCTGGTCCTTAAATAATATCTGGTCAATACCAGTCAAACCAAACTTCCTGTTTTCCCTCTCCCTCACACACTGAAACTTACCACTGCTCAAAACCACCACCACTTGGCTTCCACCTCACCTCTAGCTCCATGCCTATTTCACAGTTTGTCCCCTCCACCTCCATAAACACCGAAAATTCCTTAATTGCTAAAAACCTGCTTTTGATATTTTGGAGCCAAAAAGTCCAAATGGACGTTTATGATGAAATTGATGAAATCAAGGGCCAAGATCAAGTGAGAGTGTTTAGAGAAGCTTTTTGATGACTATTAAAAGGAAAAGAAGACAGAGAAAGAAGTTGTCACAGTTTTAGACCATTTTCGTAGTGTAAATTTAATTTCTGCTTTAAGTTTCACGTAAAAGTTTGCTGGGTTTTGTAATTTCTGTATTGTACAAGTGAATTTAGTTATAATTGAAGTGTTTTCATTAATCAATTCCAAGTTTACAGCCTTAATTTATTTTCCCGCCAAAACTGTTCTTGATCCTTTTTCATGTTATAAGCTATTTTAATCGTTCTAATAAGCTCCTTTTAACTCATTAAAGCTATTGCAAGTGTTTTAGAAGAGTTTTCTGTCCTTTATGCAAAGAATTCGAAAAAGTCAACAAAAGTCAACTATTGTCAAAATTTCGAAAGTCAAACTGGTTTTTGGCTAGATTCTGGATTTATATGGTACTAGTGCCTCAAGGGAGGCTATAGGAAGTGTTATTGGGCCTTGGTTCTCTGTTATAAGCTTGGAAGCAATTTGTAAGCTTATTTCTTAATTTTGGAAATTTACTGTAGAAGTGCTTATCTCTGCTTATCTCTGTGCTTTTTTGCTTATTTGGTGTATGTTAGTGAGATTATTGCTTAAAATTGCATGCTTATTCATTAGTTTTCTTAGTTGCTTAGTTTTCATTTTTTTTACTATCAATATTGCATAAGATTAATTTACATGTCTTTGTTGTTATTGTTGGTATTTATGTACTTAAATCAGCTTCTTATATCATTAAATGTTTTTATGAATCAGTTTCATGGCCTAAATTAGTGTTAAGCTTTGAAAACTTCATTTTGAGCCATTTTAAGGGGTGTTTGGATCAAGCTTTTTATTTGAGTTGCACTAAGTTATTGTTGTTGTTTGTGGTTGTTATCTGTTATACTATGTCTTATTAGACCTTTTAAGTCATAAAATACAGTCCTTATTAGTGAAATAGTCAAAATAGCTTTTAATTTTCAATAACTTGTTGTATGTTAGGATTTATAGGTTCAAACTCATCATATTAGTGTATAAGTTGTTTATCTTGCTTAATTTAGTTTCCATTAAGCTTATTATAGCCTATTCAGTAGATTAGAAAGGATCAAAGTTCATATAAGTCAACTTTTCATGTTTATATAAAAAGTCAAATTTCGGCTTAAGTCATTTTTGAATAAACTTGTGAATTTCATGTAGGACTTAATATTAGGAGTGAAGACTTGTGCTTTTGGATATTTGTCATTCTGTTGCTTGTCTTCATCATAGTATTTTTATAATTTTTAGTTAGTGTTGTAAACTGCTTATTTGCTAGCTTCTTTTAAGCTCTTTTTCACAAAACTTCCGTTTTGCTTATTCCTTATTTCTGCTTATTCAGTGTATTTTTCTTGTTGTTGTTGCTTATTCTAAGTTCCCATAACTGGTTTATAGCTTATTCAACCTTTGGTTCCAGCTTGTTAGCTGTTGTGAGCTTATAACCTCACTTTTAAGCCAAAAAGCTCCCTGTTGAGCTTATTGCCTTGCATTCGGCTTATCTTTGAGTTCCCCAAAATGTGTCTTCACAAAAGTTGCTTATTTTCAGTAGTAAAATAGTTTTGTAAAAGAAAATTCAAGAAAAACCAAAAATAAAAATAGCTAGTTAGGGCCGTTTGGCGTGTTGAGACTTGAAAACTGGTCTCGAGTTTTTTTTCTGTACCTTGTGCTTTTTAGGTTCTAATCAGTTGCATTAGCTCATTTTAGGTTAGATTTAGGCTGTAGTAGCTTATGGTAGATTTTGGATAGCTTATAGCTTATTTATTAGCTTATTCAAACTGCTTATTTGCCTAATTCAGCTTATTAGTGAGCTTATTTAAATTTTTATATTTTTCCCAGGATTAGAATAATATTTTAGATTTTCCTGTAAAGTCTCATAATTTTTACTGTTCATTTGTTATTTTTCTTAATTTTAATTAGTTTAAATTAGTTTTTAATTAATAATAATTATTTAAAAAGTCTAAAAAATATATTTTCAGTTTTAAAATAAGTTTTATAATATTTTAGATTTTTCTAAGTCATAATTTCACTTTTCTAGCTTTATTTCATATTTTCTTATATTTTAGGATATTATTAAATAGTTAAAAATAGTTTTTAATAATTAAATAAATAGTAATAAAAATAATTTTCTTTTCCAATAATTTTCTTATGTATTTAGGATTGTAAAAATATAATTTTCACATTTGTAGGCCTTTTATTTCTTAAATCTCACGTTTTATTTTGTATGTTTTAATCGTTTCTAAGTATTTTGCTTTCACGTACTTGTTCTTATAGCTTGTTTAAGCTATTTTCTTTTATTCCTTAGTATAAATCAATCATCACCCCTTTTTCCTGTTCAATATTCACCCGATCACAGATTCGTTGTACTACAGTGTTCACACCTCGTTGGGACTTAACGACCCGGGGATACACTAAACTCCTCTTGATCTTCATTGCATTGGTCTCAAGCTGTCTGGCTTTTATTACGGTTGACCATTCACAAGTGGTTGATTTGTGTGATAAAACCTGACCGTTTGGAGCCAATCAAATTTTGGCGCCGCTGCCGGGGAGGTGTGCTGCGTTACTACGAATTTGAAGCATCAGTGTTGTTGAATATACACCCATTGTATATTTACCATCTTTGTCCATATTTCCTAGTTTTCATATAAAACAAAAATTATCGTGAAGTTAATTCGTTTGACGGATCGATTACCAAAAACATTTTTTATTCAAGTTTTCAACAAACACAAAAACCCAAAAAGATTTTCTTTCTTATTTTTACAAAATGTTTTTCAAAAATACCAAAAATATCCATCTTTACCCGTTCACATCTTTTGATTCTACATATCTTACCCTCTAAAACCATTTGATTCTTTCTATGTCTCATCCTCACCCTCTTGGTTGTCAATGGTGTGGTGGTCCTTATAATGGTGGCAATTGCCCCAGTTGTAGCATGGTGGAATCAGGAAATGGGTCTGTCTATAACCAGGATCCCTATTCCTACCATAACACAACTGATTTATTCCATCAGCTACCCCACTGTGAGACTCAGCAGTTTTACTGTTGTGAGTACTGTGGTGGTTCACACTTCAGTTCTGATTGTCAATCAGGAAACACGCTTGTCTATGAGCAGGTTCCTGATAACAATTATGACTACAACACATATGACTCACAGCCACATCAGTTTTACTGTTGTGAGTATTGTGGAGGTCCTCACTTTAGCTCTGATTGTCAAACAAGGAATCCATTTCCTTGTAACAATTACGACTCTTCGTATCATGACCAACCTCTACAGTACCAATTAAATCAGGCACCACCTCAGCCTGATCCACTTCCTCAAAATCTTCTCCTTGATCTTTTGGATTTAGTGAAAGATTTGAAAGAGTGTAAACACTCCCAAGATAATCCAAATCAAAAATCCATGGAAGTTTTGTTAGCTGAAGAGCGGGCTGCTAAATTAAATTCTCAAATTGCCTTTGAAAAATCTATTAGGGAATCAATTGCAAAAGAAAAAGCAGCCAAATCTAGCTCTCGATTCCGTTTCATTCCTGATGACGATGATGATGAAGTTACCCTTGATATTAGTCAATTATGTACAGGTTCATCAAGTTCATCAGTTGAAATTCCTTCCATGAAAAATCAGGGAGAAAAGACTATGATGGAATTACTAGCAGAAGAACAAATGGAAAGTATAAAACATATGTATGCTAGTCCTTCTAAACTCCCTCAGTCTGTTGTTATCACACCCGAAATGCCCACTCACTCTCTAAACATGGGGGATGAGCATCTTGACACTGTTCCTGAAAAGGAATCGGACGAATTCATAAATTCTAGTGTTGAGAACCTTGTCCCAATCCCGAGAGAGTCACAGGGAACTTCTGATCATATGTGTGATATCCCTTTCCCTCTTGAGTGTTCAAAAGATCATTTTGAGACTTTCTCCGATTTTAGCGATGATTGTAAATCTTATGGAGACATCGAGTATGTTGAGGCATCACTTCTACAGTCTGATCCTCTTGTTGAGGAATTCACCGATGAACTCACTCACATCAGTCCACTTTCATCTGAAAGTGACGATGATCTCTTTGATTTCGAAGCCGATCTTGGAGAAATTGAAAGTCTCCTATATAATGATCATCCACTCAATTCTTGTCCCATTTCCGACTCTTCCATTCCTTCTCTCACTCCAGATGAGGAAGATGATAACTTTTGGAAGGAAGTCGATGCGTTTCTTAATGATGAGTCAATTCCAACATGGATTGACAATACTTGCTTTGATTCGGAGGGAGACATCCTCTTTCTTGAAAATCTGTTGATTGAAGAACCATTTCCAGCCCTCCCTCCTGGAAATTTTGTTGCCAATCGCCATACAAGCTTCAAGTCTAAGCTTAAAAATCTAACAAATGGTGATTTGCTCCTCACTGATGAAGAATGGGATTGCATTGTGATGCACATCTTTATTCCATTTTTCACAGATGGTGTGGTTTCTCGTTCCCTTTTCTCCTTCAGGAATGAGGACACTATTTTTGATCCCGGCATTTTCATTTATCATTTGTGAGCCGGTTCTATGTATATCTCATCGGTGTGGAACTTTCACATACTTCAATGTTTATACAAACATCTTGAATGAAAGTCCGATGGAGATAGTCTCTTCCACTTTGCTTCCCCATGAACAAATTAATTCGGGGTCGAGTCAAGCTAGCGACTCGGTAATCAAAAACAATAGTTAAACATGGGTTTTCACCCGTGTGTACCACCCTAGTGTGGGGGAGATGCCCCACATGTTGTATATAGATCTAAAAAATGAATGAAAATTGTAAATATTAAAAAAGAGAATAATTGTTGTGTTTCTACACTTAGCTAGTAATGTTATCTTTTTACGTTCTAAATTTCGGCATAATAAGCCGGGACTTTGAATATTGAGGACAATATTCATTTCTAAGTGTGGGGGGGAAATTATGGCGAATTTGATCATAAATATACCCTTTTAGTCCCTTTTTCCCCCAAAATGGCCAAATTAAAAAAAAAAATTTAGTGGAAGTACTATGTACTAAACACAACAAATGGTAATCAGTCCACCATGTCTAACCCACATAAGGACTGGCTAATCCAGGAGCAAACGGCTCTTGGTAAAGATATCTCAAATCCGTTGATGGCTTGCAATTTGCCCAAAATTGTATGGTGTTCAGCTCACCATATCCTAAAAAGTAAAGAGTTGGCTAGCCCGCAAGTTTATGGCTTGTGGTAAAGGCAGTGGAAAAACCATAATTGGTAATCGACTCACCAAAGATATTTTATCTAAGAGTTGGCTAGTCCAGAAGCAAACGGCTTCTGGTAAAGACAAATCAAAACCGTTGACAGCTGGTGATTTGCTCAAAATCATTTGGTTATCATTTTACCAAGGTTCTTACTTGAACTAAAACAATTGGCTACTCCAGAAGTAATGGCTTTTGGTAAAGAGATTCAAATCCATTAAGTTTTCATAAAAGATTGCTAGGGACTAGCAATAGTTTAGTGTGGGGGATTTGATATGTGTCTAAAAACACATATATTTTACCTTGTTTAAACCCACAAAAACAGCCAAAAACACACAAATGACTATATAAATGTTACAAATATCATGAAAATGTGTTTTTATGTGTTACAAATGCAAAAGGATTGAAAACTGATGAAAAACAACAAAGTTTACAAAATTGGCAGTTTTAGTCCCTGAACTTTCACAGATTGTCAAAAATAGTCCCTGGTAAATCAAAACAAAGCAAAATATCATTTAAGGCCCAAGTTTTAGTCCCCCAAGTTTAAAAATTGTCAAAAAGAGTTGAAACAGTTTGATTCTGCTGATGATGATGGTTTCTACTGAAGCCTATTTTGATTATGCTGAATCAACGGTTTCTGCTGAAGTTATAATGCGCTGATGGTTTCTGCTGAAGGCATACGTTTCAGCAGATACTTCCACTAAATAATATCTGGTCCTTAAATAATATCTGGTCAATACCAGTCAAACCAAACTTCCTGTTTTCTCTCTCCCTCACACACTGAAACTTACCACTGCTCAAAACCACCACCACTTGGCTTCCACCTCACCTCTAGCTCCATGCCTATTTCACAGTTTGTCCCCTCCACCTCCATAAACACCCAAAATTCCTTAATTGCTAAAAACCTGCTTTTGATATTTTGGAGCCAAAAAGTCCAAATGGACGTTTATGATGAAATTGATGAAATCAAGGGCCAAGATCAAGTGAGAGTGTTTAGAGAAGCTTTTTGATGACTATTAAAAGGAAAAGAAGACAGAGAAAGAAGTTGTCACAGTTTTAGACCATTTTCGTAGTGTAAATTTAATTTCTGCTTTAAGTTTCACGTAAAAGTTTGCTGGGTTTTGTAATTTCTGTATTGTACAAGTGAATTTAGTTATAATTGAAGTGTTTTCATTAATCAATTCCAAGTTTACAGCCTTAATTTATTTTCCCGCCAAAACTGTTCTTGATCCTTTTTCATGTTATAAGCTATTTTAATCGTTCTAATAAGCTCCTTTTAACTCATTAAAGCTATTGCAAGTGTTTTAGAAGAGTTTTCTGTCCTTTATGCAAAGAATTCGAAAAAGTCAACAAAAGTCAACTATTGTCAAAATTTCGAAAGTCAAACTGGTTTTTGGCTAGATTCTGGATTTATATGGTACTAGTGCCTCAAGGGAGGCTATAGGAAGTGTTATTGGGCCTTGGTTCTCAGTTATAAGCTTGGAAGCAATTTGTAAGCTTATTTCTTAATTTTGGAAATTTACTGTAGAAGTGCTTATCTTTGCTTATCTCTGTGCTTTTATGCTTATTTGGTGTATGTTAGTGAGATTATTGCTTAAAATTGCATGCTTATTCATTAGTTTTCTTAGTTGCTTAGTTTTCATTTTTTTACTATCAATATTGCATAAGATTAATTAACATGTCTTTGTTGTTATTGTTGGTATTTATGTACTTAAATCAGCTTCTTATATCATTAAATGTTTTTATGAATCATTTTCATGTCCTAAATTAGTCTTAAGCTTTGAAAACTTCATTTTGAGCCATTTTAAGGGGTGTTTGGATCAAGCTTTTTATTTGAGTTGCACTAAGTTATTGTTGTTGTTTGTGGTTGTTATCTGTTATACTATGTCTTATTAGACCTTTTAAGTCATAAAATACAGTCCTTATTAGTGAAATAGTCAAAATAGCTTTTAATTTTCAATAATTTGTTGTATGTTAGGATTTATAGGTTCAAACTCATCATATTAGTGTATAAGTTGTTTATCTTGCTTAATTTAGTTTCACATAAGCTTATTATAGCCTATTCAGTAGATTAGAAAGGATCAAAGTTCATATAAGTCAACTTTTCATGTTTATATAAAAAGTCAAATTTCGGCTTAAGTCATTTTTGAATAAACTTGTGAATTTCATGTAGGACTTAATATTAGGAGTGAAGACTTGTGCTTTTGTATATTTGTCATTCTGTTGCTTGTCTTCATCATAGTATTTTTTATAATTTTTAGTTAGTGTTGTAAACTGCTTATTTGCTAGCTTCTTTTAAGCTCTTTTTCACAAAACTTCCGTTTTGCTTATTCCTTATTTCTGCTTATTCAGTGTGTTTTTCTTGTTGTTGTTGCTTATTCTAAGTTCCCATAACTGGTTTATAGCTTATTCAACCTTTGGTTCCAGCTTGTTAGCTGTTGTGAGCTTATAACATCACTTTTAAGCCAAAAAGCTCCCTGTTGAGCTTATTGCCTTGCATTCGGCTTATCTTTGAGTTCCCCAAAATGTGTCTTCACAAAAGTTGCTTATTTTCAGTAGTAAAATAGTTTTGTAAAAGAAAATTCAAGAAAAACCAAAAATAAAAATAGCTAGTTAGGGCCGTTTGGCGTGTTGAGACTTGAAAACTGGTCTCGAGTTTTTTTTTCTGTAGCTTGTGCTTTTTAGGTTCTAATCAGTTGCATTAGCTCATTTTAGGTTAGATTTAGGTTGTAGTAGCTTATGGTAGATTTTGGATAGCTTATAGCTTATTTATTAGCTTATTCAAACTGCTTATTTGCCTAATTCAGCTTATTAGTGAGCTTATTTAAATTTTTATATTTTTCCCAGGATTAGAATAATATTTTAGATTTTCCTGTAAAGTCTCATAATTTTTACTGTTCATTTGTTATTTTTCTTAATTTTAATTAGTTTAAATTAGTTTTTAATTAATAATAATTATTTAAAAAGTCTAAAAAAATATATTTTCAGTTTTAAAATAAGTTTTATAATATTTTAGAATTTTCTAAGTCATAATTTCACTTTTCTAGCTTTATTTCATATTTTCTTATATTTTAGGATATTATTAAATAGTTAAAAATAGTTTTTAATAATTAAATAAATAGTAATAAAAATAATTTTCTTTTTCCAATAATTTTCTTATGTATTTAGGATTGTAAAAATATAATTTTCACATTTGTAGGCCTTTTATTTCTTAAATCTCACGTTTTATTTTGTATGTTTTAATCGTTTCTAAGTATTTTGCTTTCACGTACTTGTTCTTATAGCTTGTTTAAGCTATTTTCTTTTATTCCTTAGTATAAATCAATCATCACCCCTTTTTCCTGTTCAATATTCACCCGATCACAGATTCGTTGTACTACAGTGTTCACACCTCGTTGGGACTTAACGACCCGGGGATACACTAAACTCCTCTTGATCTTCATTGCATTGGTCTCAAGCTGTCTGGCTTTTATTACGGTTGACCATTCACAAGTGGTTGATTTGTGTGATAAAACCTGACCGTTTGGAGCCAATCATGGTGCTTCTTCAACTCCGTATTATCTAAGATCGAACCAAAAGATGTTAAAACCGCCATGAATGAAGATAGCTGGTTCAATGCCATGCAAGATGAAATTCATGAGTTTGATCGAATTGATGTATGGGAGTTAGTACCTGCTCCAGACTGTGCTATGATTATTGCTCTTAAATGGATCTTCAAAGTGAAACTTGATGAGCATGGTGATGTGTTGAAGAACAAGGCTCGATTAGTTGCTAAAGGATACCGTCAAGAGGAGGGTATTGACTTTGAAGAATCTTTTGCTCCAGTTGCTCGAATCGAGGCAATCAGAATCTTTTTGGCTAATGCTGCTAGTAAGAACATGATAGTCTATCAGATGGATGTAACGACAGCATTTCTGAACGGAGATCTTAAAGAAGTCGTCTACGTCAGCCAACCTGAAGGATTTGTGAATCAAGAGCATCCTACTCACGTTTATCGTTTGAAGAAGGCTCTTTACGGTTTAAAGCAAGCTCCAAGGTCATGGTATGATACACTGTCAAAGTTTCTTCTATCTACCGGATTTAGCAAAGGAGCAGTTGATCCAACATTGTTCACCAGGAAGTCAGGAAAACATTTAATTCATGTTCAAATTTATGTTGATGATATTATTTTTGCCTCGACAGACCTAATGGAATGTGATCGTTTTTCAAATGAAATGAGTTCAAAATTTCAAATGTCAATGATGGGACAAATGTCATTTTTCTTGGGATTACAAATTTCGCAAAGTCCCGGAGGCATTTTTATAAATCAATCCAAATATGCAACTGAGATCTTAAAGAAATTTGGATTTGATTCAAGTGACCCTGTTGACACTCCCATGATTGATCGAACCAAACTAGATGAGGACCACTCAGGGATCATGATTGACCAAACAAAATATCGTAGTATGATTGGATCCCTGATGTACCTCACAGCTAGTAGACCAGACATATTGTTCGCTGTTTGCATGTGTGCTAGATACCAGGCTAAGCCTACTAAAAAGCACCTTGAAGCGGTTAAACAGGTCTTTCGGTATCTCCAAGGAACCATCAATATGGGTCTTTGGTACCCGAAGGACACCGGTATGTCACTAACAGCCTATGCAGATGCTGATCATGCAGGGTGTCAAGATACTCGTCGAAGTACATCTGGAGGTGCTCAGTTTTTGGGTGATAAACTTGTGAGCTGGTCTTCAAAGAAGCAAATGAGTACTTCTATTTCCTCTACAGAGGCTGAATACATAGCCATGTCATCCTGTTGTGCTCAAATCTTATGGATGAGATCTCAATTATCTGACTATGGCTTTGAATTCAACAAAATCCCTCTGTACTGTGATAATAAAAGTGCTATTGCTCTCTCATGAAACAACGTTCAACACTCAAGAGCAAAGCATATCGACATTCGACATCATTTCATCAGGGAACAAGTGGAAAAAGGTGTGGTAGAACTCTATTTTGTGAGGTCTGAATATCAGTTAGCAGACATCTTCACCAAAGCTCTTCCAAGAGAACGTTTTGAGTTTATTCTCCCACGTCTTGGCTTGAAAAGCCTTCAACCAGAAACACTCAAACGTCTTCAGGAGGAAGACGAGGAGTAAAGGTCTATCTTCATCTATCTCTTGTAAATATTTATTCGAAAAACAAAATACAAAATTATAAAACCTTCAAAAAATCAAATAGAAAAATATAAAACTTTCAAAATCCATAAAAATTTGGAAAATTCGAAAAATCTTCAAAAAATATTGTCATTTTGTCTTGTTTCTCTCGATTCGATAATATCTACGTTCTTGGTGTTGTCATTCAAAGAATGACACGGGACTTTAGATTTTGTTCGAATTTATACATATATAAAAAAAATAAAAAAAAATAAAAAAATGGTTTATTGTCATTTCAGGCAGTAACCCGCTTTTCAAAGAAAGAACAGAGCCATGCTTTACCATGTTTTCATATTCCATGCTCTGATTCTATAAACATTTATCTGCTGAAAAGTAACTGCTTTAAAAAAAAATAACTCGGTCTCTATTTTTGATAATCATCAGGACTTATTTGTCAAAATCTCTATCTCTCAATCAACAACCTATGTCATTGATTAAGGGGGAGAATGATTTCAATTAAATTAAAAAGTTATTTGGCATTAAATTGTTTTCAAAAGATGTACATGCATGTTTTTATCAATGGAGTTTAAAGTCTTAAAATCCGATCATTATCAGTTAAAACACTTTTATAATCAAGTCACAACTCTCCTTAAAAGCTTTCAAAATTAATTAAATCTATAAGAGATCTCAAATCTCAAATGATTTGATAATTGTGATCGGGGGAGAATGTGTGATTTAAATTGGATTTAAACTGATAATTCGGTAAATGGTTTTATAAAGATGTACATGCTATCCTTCCTACATGTGACAAACGATTTCAAATTTTCTATGCACATGTTGAGGGGGAGCATCTATCTTAAACCTATGATTTGAAACGTGATCACTTATCTCAATGTGCAGGTTCCCTCTAGTATGTGCAAAACTCTTTTCAAATCTCGAGGCACATATTGAGGGGGAGCAAACTTATGAAAACCTCATCCTTCCCAAAAATGCTTTATCTACTTGACTTGTTCAAGGAAGTGATGGTGATATCTTTTAGAAAATGATAATCAAAGAAGTAATTTCTTCCTCTTGCCTCCGTGTGCAAAACGATTTCAAACAATTCATGCACATGTTGAGGGGGAGCACTTATTCTAAAAATATCAAAAACAATTCAGGTACAAAATGTTTTGATAATATATCACAAGTATCTGGATTGATTTTCAAATGGTTTTCAATTGGTTCCAATGGCAGATGAACAATACCAAATAGACCGACCAACTTTACTTTATGTACGGTGATATAAGGATGATAAGGTTAGGTATGTGCTCCCATGATCCGCCAGAACCGGAGGGATCTACCCAGGGACAATCCACTAGTTAGTGTAGAAGTCCTTAGGTATGATGATAAAAGGAGAAAAATGAGATATGGGAAGAGTGCGGACTGAGACTGAGCTAGTACTGGAATAAACCCAACAAGGTTCTAGCTATGAAGTATCGGTAAGCACTAAAGGGGTTGAAGAATTAAAAAGAATTGAATGAGAAAAGGGTGAAAACAAATAGCCCTCCATATATTCAACCTTAGGGCAGAAACCGGGCTCAATTCATATGCTACTGATGGTAACATCGGTATTGAAGACAAGACGTCATGGACCCAGTGACGCACTGCACTTCAACTTTCCAAACCACTTAAGTTCCTCTTAAAAGGACTTGTTTCATTCTCACGGGGAACCAACATTATCTATCGACTTTATCTTAGAGATCGTTGATATTGAAAAAGGAGACCCTCTCCCTAGTCTCCGGCACAGGATCCAAATATGCACAAAATTGAGTCTAGAGCCACGAGATCATCAATAAATCTCATTAGGACACTTTCAATGAAGACTCTCTGTTTCACACAATGTGGAAAGAGAGATTATATCCTGAGTCCTACGCATTATCCTTGTGGTATTGCCAGAACATCTGAGTGATGTGTTTACATATTCACAATGAAGATGGAAAGCCTTCTGGAGCCAACATCAAACAAGCTCCTGGTAGGTGGCATGTGAGATCTATTATATAGATTAACCATGTGACAACTGAACAGAAACAATGGGGCGATTCAATCTTTTGAATCAATCCTGGTTCAGCTTATGGATTGACGGATACCTTTAAAAAACCGGTATTTGTGCTTAAAAACTCTTCTCTTTAGCAAATCGACCGCGTACGGATATTTCAAATCAAAAGATGTTTTATGATTGATAATTGATGTTCATTAAAACCTTCGTTGTATTGCAAAAACAATTTCTATTGAGCAATACACGATTGTTTTTTTAAATCTCTTTGCATCAATCAGTGGACTTAAATTCGCTGGTTCACTCACTCCATGTTGTCTTCTTTGAGACGTTCCGGTTTGAGAACAGCTTGAGCAGCTGCGAAACCCTGTCAAGGAAATTCTTTGGAATTATACCTGATCACAGGCAGTACTTGTACTGATCAACGGGGAACCGTGGGCCGTGTACCTCAATTCAACTAAAGTGGTCAAAGACACTTTTGTACGCTTTATTGCTAACTGTTGTATGCAGGTACGCCCGACGTTTGCAGCTGATCAGAATGAAGCGGTCAATCCATAGCCGCATGCTCACACAATACATTCATCTCTCAAGAAATCATGATAAGTGCATCAATGAATCTGATATTTTCACTCCATGCTTCTGCTACGCTGCTACCAATATCATGAATCAACGAAAGCTTCCGCTACTCTGATGAGAAGATATCATGATCCAGAATGTGAGCATGTCAGTCCGAGAGTCACAACATCACATAATACCAACACCACAATGGATGTCTCAGAGATTTTTGTTAGCTGATGTTCTCAAAAGCTGGCTCAAAATTATTATCACGTGGATCAGTTAAAGACCTCCACTTGGATTAACCAAACATGCAATGAGAAGAATCAATGACTACGAGCTTCGGAGCAAAGTACTACATCAAGAATGCAAGTACAATTTTTTTGTAATATCTATTTGTATTCTATGTAATTTTAGTACATGATTGAGGTGACCTCCCTTAGGGGGAGATTGTTAGGAATTAGAAATTCCAGGTATTAAAGAGTCGGTCACCTCAAGTATATGTAATCGTTAGAAAGCTCGTAGTCGTAGTTATTTTAAGCTAAGTAGTATTTAGTTAAGTAACACAGTGGAGGACGGACGGGTCTTTACCCACTGTATGCCTGATCCACAGCCCGTTGTGTGGTGTTTTATGTAAGACTATAAATACTCTCTACCTTCCAAGGTAGAGAGTTGGAGCTCATAATAATATCTTTCACTTTCTCTCACTAAGTTCCCTAAACCTCTAACTTTCTCTCTCTAGAATTCTACTTATACGCCAACTTGATATTATGGTTTGATGTGTAAGTGAAAACTAATATCTTACATATGTAAAAGTATTCACGATGAAGATGGAAATCCTTCTAGAGCCAACATCAAACAAGCTCTTGGTGGGTAACATGTGAGATCTTCTCGTAAGATCAAGCTTGTGACAACTGGATAGAAACAATAGGGCGATTCATTCTCGAATCAACCTTGGTCCAGGAAATGAATTGACGAATACTTTTGGAAAAACCGTTCAATGTGCAAATCTTCTTTTCTCTAGCACATCGAATGTGTATTCATATTTCTAATTCAAAAAGTATCTCTGATTGAAAAAATACTTTTGGAAAAACCGTTCGATGTGCGAATCTCTTCTTTTATCTAGCACATCGAATGTGTACTCTTTTCAAATATAAAAAGTATTTATGATTGAAAATTGATCTTTCTCATAAAACCTTCTTCGTATTGCAAAACTCTTTCTTCTATGCAATACGCGATTGTTTTACAAATCATTTTTCATCAATCAGTGAATCTCAATTTGCTGGTTCACTCACTCCGTGTTGTCTTCTTTGAGACGTTCCGGTTTGAGAACAGCTAGAACAGCTGCGAAACCCTGTCAAGGAGATTCTTCGGAATTATACCTGATCACAGGCAGTACTTGTACTGATCAACGAGGAACCGTGGTTCGTGTACCTCAATTCAATGAAAGTGATCAAAGACACTTTCGTGTGTTTTATTTCTAACTGTTGTTTGCAGGTACATTTGGACGGTTGCAGCTGATCAGAATTGAGGAGTCAATCCAACGCCGCATGCTCACAACATCCACACTTAATTGAAGAAATCATGACTTGTGCTTATCTACATAACCTGGCTCTGATATTTCTATACTATGCTTCTGCTACGCTGCTGCAAATATCATGAACCAGTAAAGCTTTCGCTACTCTGATGGAAAGATGACATGATTCAAAAGTGTGAGCATGTCGGTCCAAAAGTCACAACTTCACATGATGGCAACACAACTATGCATGATCCAGAGAGATTTGATGTGGCTGATGATCTCAATGAAAGCTCAAAGATCATCAAAGATGTGGATCAGTTAAAGGCCTCCACTGAAAGTACAAAATAATCGGACAATGAAGAGTCACTGCAAAAGCACAAAGAATGCAGACATTGAAGAATTGAAGTCTACGAGCTCAGAACAGAAGACAAAATAGAATGCCAGGATTCAAAATGTAAATCATGGGGTGACCTCCCTTAGGGGGAGATTGTTAGGAATTGGAAATTCCATAAGTAAAGTGTCGGTCACCCCAAGTATTATCTAGCATAAGTTAGCTCGTAGACACATCGTTAGTTACGTTATTTATCAGTTTATTAGTTAGTTATTAGTTTAGTTTAGCGTAGTGTAATACCGTGGAGGAAGGACGGGTCTTTACCCACTGTATGCCTGATCCACAGTCCGACAGGAGGACGTATATGTTGTAAGTATAAATACCCCTTCCATCCATGGAAGGGGTGGATCTTTTCAATTTAACATTCCATATTTTGTGAACCAAGTCTCTAGCAAGAAACTCTCTCTCATCTCTTTCTCTCTCACTATGGCAAACATGTATTTTCATCATCCAAGACCACCCGAATCATCAACACAATAATATTTCGATCCTACATGATCAATCTATATTCACCCAAGGTTCAATGAATCTTGCAATGCTTAGCTTAGTTACACTAGTAACATGTCCCAACTCTTTTAACGATCGCTATGAGTGACAACTATTTCATTTTACGTGGGGGAGAAGGCATAGCGCTGTGATACGTAATCATACGTATAAGTAAGGCAATCTTAGCTAATAGTGAGACTAAGTTGGCAGTAATAAACGCATATCTTATCAAAGATGACTTCAACGAGTCATAAGCGAGGCATTCAGCTTGGCAGGCAGGCATGTGTCGGTCATAGGGTTAAGTTTTTGTAAGAACGGTTATAGTCTAGGTTTGAAAAATACCCAGTTCTCTATAACCAAGGCTCTGATACCAATCTGTAACACCCCCAAAAATGTTTTACAGCGGAAGATCATGTTACTGGGGTATTACTCGATTGATATCACAACACAAAGCATAGAACAACAATTTCCTTAAAGATTTCATTAATTGCGGTAAAACAGTGTTTACAAAAGTTGAGTTATTGCGGAAAATAGCCCATTAACAAAATGTGGTCCCGATATATAAATCAGAGTCTTCTATGACCATGCCATGCAAATGCCCAAGCACCTCCAAAGTCTAGCTATCGCCTTTTTAATACATGAGATAAACTTGCTTAAAAGGTCAACGCAACGGTTGAGTGAATTCATAGGTTTCGTTTAATGTTGAACACAAGAACATGAACATGATAATTGTAAACTAACAATATATCATAAAGAAAATCACAAATTATTATGCGCTAACCTCATGCAACCAAGACTCAACTGCATACACCGAATTACCAGTGTACGTAAGTGTGCCCCAAAGGAGGTAATAGCCAATTACCTAAAGAAATTCAAATATGGTGCGCCCCGGTTATTTCTCTATAACTGAAACGGGGTCGTTAATCCCCATAGTACTATTCACGATATCTGCGTTCACTCGCGGTGACTAATGGTTCATGATCAGGGGACTTATGGCTAAATACTTAGGCAGTACCAATAATCAAGAGGAGAACATTTATGAAAAACCTTGTGTTCTAGTTTAGAGCATGTATCTCCCTCGCGAGCTTTGTAAAATAAAAGTAAAAGCGAGGCTATGAACTCACCTTGATGATAATGAACACGCACAAATAGATCAAGCACAATGTAGCGGAGGTTCCAAACAGAAACCTAAAAATGATGAGATGGCGAGTCTCAGAATATGATAAACCTTTTCTTCGCGACCAAATAATAGAGCATTGAATATTCTTATTCAATAGATCATTGAATTGTCCAATTCAATAGGGTGTGTGCGTGCTTAACGTTTTAAGTTAATTTATGTGCTACATTGTCTTAGTTTGATATTTATCAAAGATCCTCACTTACGCATAAGTGAAATGTTCCCCGTTGTTGGTTTATGAAAATAACGACGTTTTCGTGTATTTAGTGTATTTATATCAAGATGCGTCTATATCGAATAACGATTTCATAAAATTATATTCTTATACTTATATATATATATAAGTTTAGTGAATTATCGACATAATACTTCTTGTTATAGACTTAGATCATCAAAATACTCTTTTTTACGGAGTCGTGATAAGTTTACAAGTTTTCTAAACTTGTTCTCAAATTTGCACTTTTTACCCTCAAGTTACGAAAAGTTCAAGTTTAACCCCTAAACTTTAGAAAATGACACTTTGCACCCAAAAGTATCTCGTACTCAAAGTTTTCAGAATTGTCACTTTTAGTCCCTTGTTGAAATTGTTTTGATAAAATACTTTCAAAAGTTAAATTTTACACTTTTAGCCCCAAGTTTCAAGGTTTATATCTTTAACGCTAAAACTTCTATTTCCTTTATGAAATAAGTTTACCATAATTACACTTTACACCCCGGACTTCTCATGCATACGTGAATTGTATAAAAGTGGCCTCTATCTTTTGAAAACTTACACAACACACCCTATACTTTTCATAATATACATTTTAACCCGAAAACAACATATTTTGCATTCTTAATCCGAAAATACTTTTCGACTAAAGTTAGCTTATCAAAATTTTCAAAAGCTTAGTTCTAGCTTATTATTAGCTTATGAGCTTATTTTTCTTACAATTTGGCCGGGTTGAAACGTGTTGGGTTACGGTTTATACGTTTGGGCCTCGTGGCCCGACTTGGGTATCGTTATTATTTTATAAACGTTTCATATTAGTCGACCTATTTTGGTGCATATACGTGATATATTCATGTGTGATAAGAATAAATGAGCGTCGAAGGAGGAATGGTAAGACTTACAACACTCGAATGAGTGGTGACGAGATCGAAAGAATGAGTGATCCGTGATCAAGACCTCCAAGGTTACCCTTTCGAATCCTATACCCAAGCTACGATTATGACCCTTATGCGTTTTCCTTTGCTTGCCCCAATCTCCACAGTGAGCGTTTATGTGAGGAGTGAGTTTGCTTATTGATATTCTTGTGTGTGGGTGTATGAACGAGACAAAGAATCAACGATCGATCTAGAACTCCAATCTAGAACCCGATTAGTTTCCAAAATAATAGTCCCGTGGCTTTTCCAACTTACTACCCGAATTGAACTTAATCAAAATAAAATCCTAACTTATGGAAATGGAACCCGGTCCTTGCTTTCCCTTTCTTCTATCTCGACAGGGAACAAAGGAGTTCTAATAATTCGCTACTGCCTCAGAAAAGAAACGTAACCTTGTAACTAGTATTTGCGTCTTAATCTTGCTTTGGGTACCCATTGTTTACACGTTCACAAAAGGGTTAATGTGAACCAAAGGTAGTATATTGTGTTTATGATGTCGCATGCTACTATATTGACCAAAATATGTGTTTTTGTTTCACATGCTGAAATGAATTTGAGGTCCAAGTTTCATGCGTGAGCATGCATGCATGTCAGCGAAATTTTGGGTAGATTTGAGGATGGTCACATCAAAATTAGACATGGGAGAGGGCACATGGTATCTTGGGTGAAGGAGTCAAAGTAGGTATAGGTTATATAAAATAGGTGATAGAGTAGCTATGGTAGATTCTTGTTGGTTGAGTCTTCACGCAAGGGGAGAAGCAAAAAGAAACCTATATTGTGATGTCTATACGTAGCAGTGAGGTCAAGAAAGAAGGAAAACAATGTGTACTTTCTTTTGTGTTTCGTTGAGTTCACAGAAAATGAATAAACATAGTACTAAATTTTGAGTTGAAATTTAGATTGATTGTTGGGTTGGGCTTGCGTTAAGACGGGAGTCCAAGAGACAAAGAATAGAGGTCGGGTAGTGTTGGGCTTATAGACCCGATAGAAAATAAAAATATAAAAGTTTATTATATATTTATTTTATGAAATTTTTATTATTGAGGTCGAGAGGGAAGTAAAAAAAAAATCATTTCTTGTCGATTTTGAATTCTTCGTGTTACTCGTAAGTTATGCCACATGAGGACGTGTCGAAAGTTATTTTAAAAAAATATCCCGTAGTTATCGTTAATCAAGGTTTACCTTTGCTAATTGTGTGGTTAATTTCTTGGGGTCTCACACCCACTACATTCTAGTAGTGGCAAGCTTGATCCTTCTTGGGTTTCTCTTTCTTCTTAGGAGGATATTTCTTAGGGTTAGGTTGATAGGCCATAACTTTCTTACCCTTATCAGTCTTTCTCTTTCCTTTACATTTCATGTTCGTATGCGGTTTTGGCTTGTTTATCCTACCACCCTAAATAGCCAGTACCTGGGGTGTAGGTGCCTTTTGTGATACCCTTTCTCGTAATCAATGAGCAATGCGTGCAATTTAGTTATTGTCTTCCCCACGCAATGCATATTGAAATTACGAACAAAACCACTAAATTCCTTATTCTGGGATCTATTGATTAAGTTAACAACAATATCTTGTTCATGGATCTTGCCAAGTGCTTGCAGTTGGTCCCTGTAACCCTTCATTTCCAACACATGTGCTCTTATAGGTTTACCATATGCCTGCTTAAAGTTGTGAAGAGCATTGATCAAATCATAGATCTCTACTGCTGCTAGTTTCTCAAACATACGTCTGAGCTCGTTGAGCATGTCATAAGGGAAATAATTCTCAAACTACTTTTGTAAAGCAGGTGTCATCATTCCCAACATCAAACAAGCCACTTCATTATGTTTCTTGTATACAACTTTCCATTCTGCTTTTTTTGCATCAGATGTTGTTGCAGCAGGTTCAGCAGGACAAGGCTTATACAAATAATCCAATTTTTCAGCTACTCTACATACAATTCTAAGTGATCGAAATCAGTCATTGAAATTTTGTGAGCCAGTCAATTTTTCTCGCTCAAAGAAAGTTTTGAACGCAAATCCTAGTGTAGTGTTATCGTTTTGAGCCATTTCTACAGGAAAAACTTCAAATATTAGTATTTTCGATAATACAATTTTTCAAGAAAATAAAATACCCAAGGAAATATTCATATAACCATATAATTTTCTTGAAAACTAGGACCCAAATTAACATAGTTCTATTACATCAGTTGATTTGCTGGTAATGAAAGTATAAAATAAGGTAATCTATCGACCAATAATTGGCAAACAATTTCCAATTACTAGATCTTTATGGGATTTAAATTGCCAAACAATATTGTAATGTAAGCATGTTTTATCCCCATCTTATGCCTTGAGTCTAAGCTCTCACTTACGACTCAATTAAGTCGTCTAATTCAAAGAACTGCAAATTTATCCAGTTGAGCTCTCACACAAAATGAAGATTTACCTTTCCATTACAATCTAGCCAAGCTCGCACATTACATAAATTGCAACTTCAAGTGTTCTTTTAACTAGATGGCATTAACTTAAATTTTAAAGGTACTAGTTTTGATGTGTATTATCAAAATATGTACGAAGAAGCATGCATACAACTTCGTATCAATATTTTTAATAAAAACCTTTTTATTAACCAATTCCCTAAGATTAAACTAACAAAGTTTTGATTGAGGTATTGGGTTCACCAATCAAAGAATTTACCTTTAATTATCGTCTATTATATCGTACTTTTGCATAAGTCCAAAGACTTAGTGTTTCGGATAATTACCACAAAGTGGAGCATGAAATTAAAGCTAATTCACCCTTAAGGTGATTTTGTACATAAAATAGTCGTACTAGGTATTAGCAAGTGCACAAAAGGTACCAATGAATGATCCTAAGGTTTGCTTATATACTAATTGAAACTTGGTGACCAGTTTTGAGTGGGTTAGGGTTACCCCTTTATCCCACCGATCGGCCAAACAAATCCACAAGGGTTTTCGGAACATTCTTGTCATCCAATTTCGACCTAGTCCTTTTCCTTTTCCGGTTAGTCAATTATCGTTAATTACATAACGGTCATTAATTGTTTAGTGTATTTAATAATTAAATATAACCTTTTATAAATAACTATTAATCATTTAATCTGCATACATAAAGTGTGCAATCTCGTGATCTCGAGTTCGATCCTAACACACATCTACTAATTTATGTTCATAAAACTAACAAAATATAACCATTCAACATAAATGAACACTTTTTGGGTTGACTAGTGAAACCATTGGTGGAACTTTGAACATTTTCAAAAGGCATGGACATAGATTTTTTTTTAGAGAATGGTAACTATAGTCTGGTAACAAAATACATATTACTCTTCATTAAATTTTAGGGTGGTTGCTAATTTTTTAGTAAGTTTAGTTTGGTTTTGTTCTGATACTATAGTAAATTTCATAATGTCATAGCTAGCAATTAGACTTAGATGATGATATAATATATATCTAGAAATAAACATCATGTATATATACCGGATAAGTTACACCTATCGAGTGTGTGATGGCTTGGCCAGTAGCCTTTATATCGATAACATTAAAAAAAGTATTTGATGGTGGTGGTTGTGTGGTGGTTCTCGATATGCAACAGAAATTTTGATTTTTGCATCAAAATGTTATCATTGAGTTTTAAAAAAAATTATCTGATGGTGGTTGTTGTATTGTGGTGGTGGTGGATGAGTTTGTGATGCATTGGCTTCCAATCCAAAAAATAATAATAATAAAAAATAGGGTAAATTGCAAATTATGTCCATGAAAGTGGGAAAGAAGAAGATGATATATTAGTTATTTCACATGCAACTTAACGAGAAAACTAGCGAGAGTTAGTGACCAGTACCTCTTAGTGGTTGTTTGCAAAAAACATAAATATTAGTTGTTGTTTTTTTTTTTTTTTTTTTTTTTTTTTTTTTTTTTTTTTTTCCAACAAAATTCATCTTGGTGTAATCCTTGCATTTTCGTGAAACATTAGGAACCAAATTTGCAATTTACCTTTCAAATTATTTTTCTAACATTATAAAAAGATGAAAGAACATTGCTATATTAGTGAAAAAGGTGCAAGTACATTGCAAATAGTGGTAAAAGATGAAACTTTGCTGCTAACGTTGGTAACAAAAGATGAAATTATGCTGCTACTATTAGTAAAAACATGTTTGTTAACATTGAAATATAGATAATAATATGATGCTAACATCGGTAAGCGTATGTGTTAGTTTATGGACACATTTAACAAACGTATGGCCGGTTTCGAACTTAAGACTATGGGATTGCACATTGCATATGAGATTCAATGTTGAATAATTAATCTATAAATGTTATGATTTAATTATTATTTCACAATAACGTCTAATAATCGTTAGTACTTAACGTTAGGTTTTTCTAAGGGTCGTTAAATGTAAATAACAAGGACTAAATAGAAAATAGCAAAAGAAGGTTCCAGAACACTTTGTGCATTGCTAGGTTCAATCGGTTAGGATCCCATATGGGAGTCCTAGGCTAACTTGGACACTAAGTTTTACACACTATAAATACAAGGCTTTGTATTCATTGTTTGTAGTCTTGGATCTCAATACCTAGTTTTCTCTTCTCCTCTTTTGTCCAATCAGTAGAAGTATATACCTTAGGGTATACGATTTATTTGGAACGAAACTAAAGTGAGATTGTTGGAATCGCTCCTAACTCGTAAATGGAACGACATTGACGGGATTACATTTCTATCTTTGTTACCTCAAACACAAGGGCTTGTTATGTCATTTAGTGATAGATGTAAGTGTTTGGGTATAAATACCCCTCCATACTTCCATGGAGGGGTGAGATCTCTTTGTGTAAACTTCACCTTTCTTATCAATAAACACATAATATTTCCCTTCTCTCTCTAGTTTCTCTCTCTAACATGATGAAGATGTTCTTCCATCTTCCCCGACCTCCCGATTCACCATATCAACCACATATACGATCCTAACATTGGTATCAAGAGCAAGGTCCGATTTGTATCATTGGTTGATTTTTTGATGATTTTTCTTGTCAAAATCTTGTTTTAAAAAATCTGTTTTTAAGAAAGGTGTTAACTTTTCACATATTTTTTGTGTTAAATAGTTTTTTATACAAGTTTCTTAAATGTATCTTATGGTCAATTTAGTCAAAAAGGTTTGCAATATTAACAGTTGCAACTTTCCTGATTTATTTTGTCCATCTCGTGATATAGTCATGTGGTCAAACTAGTCAGCTCATTGTGGTAAAAAATGGGTCAAAAGAGGGTTTTTTTTTATGTCATCTTTCTGGGTTTCAAGAACTGGTCGGATTTATGGTCGGAAAAATTTGCCGAAAAAAGTCAAAGGGTCAAAACCCTTTTTCTACGCATAAGGAGAATCTTTAGGAATATTACGCATAACTGTGAAGTTATGCGTAGTAAGTATTACGCGTAAGTTTTTACGCATAAGCCTATGCTTACGCATAAGCTTTATGCGTAAGACCAAGTTTACGCATAAGACCATGTTTACGCGTAAGGGATGTTTACGCATAAGGTCTTACGCGTAAGACTTGTTACGCCTAACCTTTTCTTCAATCTACGCGTATGGACATAAATGATAGAAGAAGAAAATCTTAACAGTTTTGACTTTGACCAAACCAATATACCAAATATCATCAGCCAAACAAAACAACCTCAGTTTACTTATGCAAGACTCGATCCAAACTACTAATCCAACTATCTATCAATATACCATCCTCCTCATATTATACTCTTATCTCCATCAAGACACGACAATAAAACTAAACGACTCGAACAAGATCTCAGTTGGGTGCACCTTGGTCTTAACCATTAACAATTTCTTTTAGGTGTCACCTTAACATCATCAATCTATTATTTTTTTGAAGCTTATGCTTCATGAAATATCCGAACACTATGAGATAAGAACAAAACAATTACGTCTTATTCCCACTTCTCTTGGTTCGTTCTTAACAAGGAAACACAAGAAAATAAACCCTACCTTAGACCCACGAATGGATCTTGAAGCCCTCAATAGGCTCTCTTGATTCGTATTATGCTGAAACTGTCATGATTAAAGTACGGTAGTAATTGTGTTCAAGAATTGTTATTCGGATTGAGTGTCTTTGATGATGAGCTGTAGAGATAAGATGGTTTGTTTGTTGTTAGATAGATGAAGATGTTGCTGATTTTGAGTCTCAGATTCGGTTTTTTTGTGAGAGTACTTTTTGGTGGGTGGAGCGTCTATGTGGTAGGCGTATATTGTAAGTACCAGTGATTAGGTTTAGGTTATAAATGTTAAGTGAGTTTGGTATATATCTTATCCGTATATATCACACTTGGTTTGGATCAGATTTTTTCGAATGGGCTGTAGATCGGGTTTTGCTTGGGCCGAACAGTATTAAACGAAATGGTTGGATTGGTGGCTAAGTGGCTTTGTACAAAATCGGGCCTCACTTAATTGGGTTAGAAATTTTCAATGTGATTTGGCTGAGAATTTAATAACCAATGTACTTTAATACATTGTTAATTTTCGGTTTTGTATTTTGGCGAAATGGAGTGGTATTATTTTGGTTCACGAATTTTCACGAGGATACAATTTTTGACAAGATCGGGATAAACCATTATCAAAGTTCATCTTAACCGTTATTGAAGGCTAGTTTTGGGCATGTAACCGCAAGATGTGACTACGGCGTGAATTCTTTATTATTTATTTGAGGTTGAAGTGGGATATCACGGGTGTGTGTACTTAGTATCTGAAGATATCGGGGTTGGTTGGATGCATGATTCTTTGAGATCCTTGTTCGAGCTTTAACTTTTACGAATGACAAAGACTTGAGTTATCTAGTTGAACCTGATGTAAGGAGTTACGTTGTTGTGCTCACAGCTTATAACTATCACTTTTAAGGAGTTACGTTGTTGTGCTCAAGTGTCACACTAAGGTGTGGATAATTTGAGAAACTTTAAGTTTACCTTTTTTCGATGGAGTTAAGAAAAAGGGTTCTTCGTCTGACAATAGTGCAAGTTTAAGTCACAAGTTCGGGTTATACTATTTCAGTCTCAAGTTCGTCATATTGGGTTTTCTCCATCAGTAGTCACTACAAAAAGCCGTCAGAATGATAATGGGGTCGGTAAAGAGTTAGCTGAGAAGAGTATACACGAGTAGAGAAGTTTTATCCGCATCTGATTCTCACAAGATATTTATGGTACTTCACACTTGTTCGATTAATTGAACATACATGGTTTCGATGTCTCCAATTTCATCATCAACATACGTGGTGTATGATTCTGATTCGTTGAAAACATCGGGGGGAAGAGAGTATAGGTGTTCCTTGCTTCTTTGATGTTTTTTGGATTTTTTTCAAAAACCCGTTTCCTTTCATGAATTTCTTCAATCAGGGGGAAGAAATGAGACGATTTGTGGTTCAAACGTCTCACTTTGGTGTTATCGTCTCACTTTCACAGAGTTATCGTGTGTGAAGTTACCTAAATAGGATGTTATGATGCCTCACACTCGGTCATTTTATCGAGTAATTGCAGATTCACAGGTAACTATTATTTCGATAGACCGCAACATTCAGGGGGAAGTCGTTTCATTTCGTCTTTCGTGGTTTGTTTGGTGTGAAGCATCTACATACGTGAGAAGATCTTGTTGATTTCTTGCATGTTACCCCCGAACGGATTTTCCGCAACAAGTCAGATTTACCTTGTGTGGTTTACTTCTCATCTACAAATTCCGCTGCGTACTGAAAACGTCAAAGTTAGAGGAAATGTTCAATACATCAAAGTTTCGAATCTGCTGAAGACGGTTGTCAGTTTGGGGGGAAGCTGATTCAGAAACTTAGCCAAAAAGGAGTGTACGGAGAAGCTGCTAAAGACATGCGGCATGAATTGGGGGGAAGTTAATCCAATTTATGCATATTACATCATTTGCCTACAAGTGAAGAAAACGGTTCTCAAGTCAAGGTACCAGAAGAAGACAAAGAGCGTAACCTTTCATCATCCTCTGCACTTGAAGAGCTTATGAAGACCTTTCTTTATTTGTTTTCTATATTTGTAGTAAATGTTGTAAGTAATCCCTTATGTCGTCCCATTGGGGGAAGATTGTTGGAATCGCTCCTAACTCGTAAATGGAACGACATTGACGGGATTACATTTCTATCTTTGTTACCTCAAACACAAGGGCTTGTTATGTCATTTAGTGATAGATGTAAGTGTTTGGGTATAAATACCCCTCCATACTTCCATGGAGGGGTGAGATCTCTTTGTGTAAACTTCACCTTTCTTATCAATAAACACATAGTATTTTCCTTCTCTCTCTAGTTTCTCTCTCTAACATGATGAAGATGTTCTTCCATCTTCCCCGACCTCCCGATTCACCATATCAACCGCATATACGATCCTAACAGAGATAACTAGTTATTGTGATTCAAGGAACTAGCATTCGCATCGAATCGTTAGCAATACGTGTGTACAAGACCTTAGTAATAATCCCACTTAGATTATTGTGTTGAACCAATCGACTCTTACATTAGTCGATTGCTACATAAACCCTAATTAGGGTTTGTGATTTGATTTGATCTTTGATTTGCTTGGATTACTTACAAGGTACTTTTATGATTTAAATTCAAGGTTAATTAATTATGCATATCTATTTAAGTCTTTCGTTGCGTGCTCTATGTGATTTTATGTTAATAATATGCATGTCATGATTATTTAATTCCAACAGTTGCATCACGAGCCGTTAATATGGTGTAACTAATTACTTAAAACACATAAAAATCGAATCTTGATTGGTTGTTTGCATGTTTTCTAGGTTTTAAGTTTTGAAAACCCTATAATTTTAAGGGGTCGTACGACCTCATGGTATATAATAATTTATTTTTTTAGGTTTTAAAATTGTAGAAACCCTAGGTTGCATGCAAATGTTTTGATGTGTTTAGTTTACGAATAATTGGATTTATGTCGTTAGTAATATATCTTGCTACCTTGTAATATTAATTGTTAATATGTGTATATGTGATTACATGTGAGCCATGACAAAAACATGCATGTTTTGTCATGGTTATATGAATCTTGATATATGTGCGTTAATTGTTAAGTGCTTATATATGCTTTATTATGCGATATAAGTTAATTAATTAGGGCTTATTAGCAAATAATTGTATGACACGTTAATTGGCTATATTTAACTAATTATAAAATTGGGAAAGACCCCATATGTATCATTTTATTTTATCAACTTATGTGGATATTGTATATTGTTAACGTGAGGTTTACGCAATCGATTCGTCGATGTATGTGGTCTACTTGTACCATTATATTGAAAATAAGTGGGAGCCTTAGCTAATAATATACATATTAGTTGATTTAAATTTCGCATGTTAGTTGTATTAGTTGGTTATTTTTCTTATTTGCGTTATTATTGTTTGACAAGTAACAAGCAAAGGGAGTTTTGTAGAAGAGAAAATTAATTGGACTAATAATGGTGAAATTTATATAAATTGTTAAGCTTGTGAAATCTTATGTGACACTAAGGGGTTGGCTTTACATGCCGTAATGAGTTAAATGCATCATCGCGTCGAGATTTACAAGATTTAATGGTTTATAATGTGTTGTTAATAATAAAGTTTTAAACTTTGTATTCGATTGATGTTATTTATAATCTATCAATGAATTGGTATTTACAACAATTATCTTAAAGGTGACTACCGTCATTCTACGCGCCACTTTGTGGTAATTATTTGAATAACTTGTGTCTTTTGACTCAAGAAGGTATTAGAATATAGTAGTTGGTAATTCTTTAATTGGTCTAACCAATACCTCGAGTGAAAAGTTCATTACTTTATTATAAACACGTCATTAATCAATTGGCTACTAGACTCATCCATAGTGAACAAACTATAAGAGGGGTATAAGGAGGGTATTTTTACATTCCCCAAAGAAGTTGGTTTTTAATATGCTTCGCGCTGACCAATTTCTCCGCTTCTTTGTGCGTTACTATGGAGCTACCGAACACTTTTGATTAATGTAGTTGTTTAATAAGTGACTTAATTGAGTAAAGTTTTATTAAATGTATGATACTGATGATGTGTTCATGCTTCTTCGTACATATTTGATTAAACGTTCCCTTTGAGAATTTAAGTTTACGCCATCCAGAATTAAAGAAACACTTGCTGTTACAATTTACGTTATGTGAGACTTAGATAGATTGTAATCCCAACGTAAACCTCCATGTTATGTGAGACGTAGCTGGAATAAATTTACAATTTCTTAAATTGGACAACTTAATTGAATTAGATGGCGAGAACCAGTTAACACAAGGAATTAGATGGGATGAAACATGCTTACATGACACTATGCGATTGTCCTTAGCGCCATTAGTAAGTCCTATAATGATCTAGGAGTTACAATCCGAGATTGGCAATTATTGTTCGACTCTTACCTTATTGAATACTATCATTATTAGTAGATCAACTGATGTAATGGTATTATCTCAATTTGGATCCTAGCATTAAGAAAATTCTATGGTTTATATGAATATTAACCAATGAGTATTTAATTTTCTTTTAAGGTTGAATTATCGAAAGTACTAATTTTAGAACTTTTTTTTTCTGTAGAATGGCTCAACTCGATAATAACATACTAAGTTCTGCTTTCAAACAAATGTTTGATTGAGAATGACTGAATGGCAAGAATTTCAATGACTGGTATCGGAAACTAAGAGTAGTACTGCGTGTTGCTAAGAGACTAGATGTATTGCATCAGCCTTTGCCTCCAGCTCCTCGAGATGATTCACCAAATTAGGTGTTGGCAAAATGGAACCTTCAGTACGATCGTCACAATGAGGTCGCATCTCTTATGCTTGGAAGTATGAGTTTTGACTTGCAAAAATAATTGAACTTCATTCTTCTCATGGAATGCTTACTGAACCGAAGGCCATGTTTAAGAAGCGGACATGTGTAGAACTCTATGATCTTCTGGATTCTCTACACGACTGCAAAATGGAGGAAGGTAAATCCGTGAGTACTCAATGTACTTGAGATGAAAAGTTACTTAGATCAACTTGAACATCTCAACTACCATCTTCCACAAGATGTATATGTTGGCATGGACAACAGATCACTTCATAAGGAATTTGCTGGATTTGTGCGCAATTATAACATGCATTGCACGAGGAAGAGAATTAGTGAGTTGCATGCAATGATAATTGATTATGAGAATGGTTTTTTTGAAAAGGCTCCTACACCTCATGTACTAGAAATACAAGGTTGTAGGGTAAATAAGCCAAACAAGCCGCATGCGAACAAGGGGAAGGGTAAAGGAAAGGGTATGGGTAAGCAGCAGGTTATGGCTTATCAACCCAATCCCAAGAAGAACCCTCCTCAGAAGAAAGATCATCCTGGAAAGGATCAACATTGTCACCACTGCAACGAGGTAGGATACTGGAAGAGGAACTGTCCTGTCTACCTCTCAGAGTTGCGAGAGAAGAAGAGACATAATGCTAGAAATGTTGCCGACACTTCCGGTATCTTCATGATAGAATTATTTTATTTTCCTCATAAATATAATTCATGGGTGTGTGACACTGGATGTAGTACTCAAAGTTGTAACACATTACAAGGAGTTAGAGGAGCAAGGAAGCTGACCTATGACGAGCAATACTTGTACGTGGGAAATGGAATACGTGCAGCTATTGAAGCCATAGGGATGTTTGATTTATTTTTTCATTTGGGCTTAGTACTATTTTTGAAAAATTGTCATAACGCACCTTGATTCGTTTGGAATAGTGTATATAATTAATATCAAATATAATACGTGCGCGAATCGACAAGTCAACCCTTTAGGGAAAAAGTCAACATGCAAAACTCGTAAATACAATATATGATACCGGGCAAGGTATACCTGGGTCGTTTCCAAACGAGGTGTGAATCAAGGATTTCGTTTGAGGTTTGGTATAAAAATGCTTGAAATTCGGGTTTTCACAGTTTTTGGTTTGTTTTTCTAAGTTTTAATCAAGACACGGGCAATTAATAAGGCAAGAAATAAAGGAAAATACTAAATAAGCAACTAATAAGCACATAAGTTAATAAAACAACACTCAATTAAGTCCTAACGCTAATTAAACTAAAAACGAGCTTAACCATGAATGTAACGAGCCTGGAAAACCCAAATTTTCAAATTTTAACCCTACGAGAGCAAATTTATTTTTCCTAAGTCCTAAATGACTAAAAATAATTTTAGAAAAAATCTGGATATTTTTTTATACTTCTATTTTATTTTTATGATTTAAAAACACTTTTAATCTAGAAAAATTATAAAAAATATTAAACTTAATCGGAAAATTATGAAAAATTTAGGGAAAGTAGTTAAAGCTAAAAGGTTCCTAAGAAAAATAAATACAAGGTACTAGATTATGTAAATAAGCTAGATAAGCTGGTAATAAGCTAAATGATATTAATAAGCTAAACAGACCAAACTGGGTTAAGTAATTAATCGTGCAAATGATAAACCTAAGTCCCTAGGACGCTAATGGTTAAGAGGTGTACGTGTGGGATGTTGAACTTGTTGAGGTCAGGGGTTTGAGCATGCTCACTGATAGCGTGGGTTCGGGGTCAAGAAGACTTCCTTTTCTACGAGCAAGTTTTTCAACCCTCTTGGCAGTGAACTTAATCGTTGTAGTGCAGTATGTGCTAAGCCCAGGGGATTGATTTCATTCTCTAGGGGAATAGTAATGCTAGAAAGAGATATATGATGAGAAGGTGGGGTTGAGGGAAATTCTTTTTAGTCTTTTTATGGTTATTTAGAAAGCAAAGTAAATATCTTGGGGTATAAGAGTGGGGGGGGGGGGTACTTCTACCAATTTTACTACTTTTTACTAATTACTAAACTGGATAGATTATGCTAATTAAAGTGTGCTCGTATGATAATTAAAGATGTTTCTACTTAGATGTTCTTACTCCCTAGTTATCTCTTATTGGTCGGTTGAATTGTCATTTCCTTTATCTTAATTGGTGTATTGTATTCTGTTTGGTCGTAAGGTGGTGCCTAATTTCCTAGTTCTATGAATTGCAACTCTCCTCTAGACTACCCGGGATCGGCGGGTACAATGGTATCTCCCCCGAATACTCTACTATAAGTAAGCTACAATTCACGCAATAAACACAACGAATGGCCTAAGTGCACTCTTAAGCTTTTTTTGCTATTTAGAACATTGAAGCTCGCAACAATTAAAGAAGAAGCCAGTTTTCCATACTCTATCGTCTACCAATTAAGACAAGAGACAACCTAACAATAATTAACAACTAGGTTTCATATATCTAAGCAAACACAAGAATAATTTAGCTACTCATGTTAAACAAGCAAGCATACATACATACAATTGAACATGGGGTAGACATAATGATAAATTGGATTAACAAACTTATCCTATGATGTAAAATAGGGTATGGGACCTTAGAATACTGTCCAAGTCAGACTACAACTAAATTAGGATTTGCTCTCCAAAGTTGTACCTCCTTTAAAATAGAAAAATCGAATTCTATATATAGATTTACAAGTGCGACGGCGTCACCTTTTGCTAGTGACGCCGTCAGGTCCCCGTCATTAGGGTTTCGTTTGGGCCAAGTCATCGTTGGTACGGCTTCAGTTGATGTGTGTGACGTCGTCAGTCATCATGAAGGACGTCGTCTGAGCTTGGTTCTTGGGCTTCTAGTGTGTAAAATGAGAGTGACGCCTTCTAGAGTTTAGGTGTGACGCCGTCATGCTTTAGAACCAAAATTTCACCTGATTCGTCTTTTGTATTTTGATCAAAACTTCTATAGAGGGACGGCGTCGCCCTTTGGTTAGGACGCCGTCAGGTGCTGCTGGAGTGCATTTGATCTTGACTTTGCCATTTTCTTCATGTTTTCGCTCCTTTTTGTCAAAATATGCTTCATGCCAGCATTTTGCTTCCAAAATACCTAAAATGTGAAAATGAACGATTTTAAGTAGTAACGGATATAAAATGTGTCAATTTATGGCTTAAATGACCCCCTAAAAACGTATGTTTTAAAACTTTATCAAATATCCCTACACTTGGAATTTGCTTGTCCTTAAGCATATGTGCTTTTGGCCAATCAATTAATAAGTTGGGGGGCATGAAGCATAGGTTTAAGATAGTCTACAACAAGTACAAACACCACAATAGTCATAACAAGCACGAAAATTATATACTAGCACCTCACAATTGGTGTTTGGATTCTCTCATCTCTCGGGTTTATATGAAATATAATATGAATGGAAATGGAAGATAAACACTCATTACCTGGCATAGTACATAGATTACCATAGGCTTGAGAATAGATCAAACCTCCACCGATTTGGCATAAGCACCTCAGAATAACTATTTAAGAGGTCTTTACAAAGATTGTAACGTTAGGATTATGGTAGGGAAGTAAAAGGTTTTGTTGGATAGGGGATATTTTACAAGCATGTAAAGCGTGGCGTTGCTAAGCCAAGACTCGACTTACTAACACTAAACAACTTGAAACAAAACACAAACATAAACTTAAAAACAGAAACATAAAGATAGATGTAGGATGGTAGCCCGTAGTCATTTTTTTTAGACAACTCTTTTTCTATTTTCTTTTTCTTTTTTAGATTTTTTTTCAATACCTTTTTACTCTACTATCCTCTATGATAACATCAAAATAAAGGGATTTATAGGAGCATCCCTACACTTGAGTTTTTATTTAACTAACACTAATTAACCCGATTTAAAAAGATCAAAACACTTGGAGTATTTAATTACGTAGACAAAGGGATTTTGAATTTATCGTTATTTCCAGTTACTCCATAAAATATTACTTTAACCCATGAGTCCCAATCGTCCCAAAACTGTATACAAATGATATGACTTGACTTAGCAACCATGCAAGTAACTAGATAATTGAACTAAGGGTTTAATAGTGATAACAATAATGCACTAAAGATGAGTGCATACAAGGTAGGCTAAGACGATTTGGGTGTAACATTTGGGGGTGAATTGTAAACAATGCTCTTCATTGATATTTCGGAAAACCAAAACATCACGAGAACCGCAAAAATGATAGGCTCTGAGGGGTTAACAAGGGTTATCATGTACTAAAGGTGAGTACATGGCAAGGGTGTGGGGAAAATTAATCAACCGATGTGGAAGAGGTAATAATAATATAGGTTTAGAACAAGGGTATCCTAATTCCTCTTATCATTTATTTGATCCTAACTACACGAATGTAGTCTCACTAGCGATCTTGGAATGCATCACAAAACAGGTTCTAGAATCTATTACACTACCGGTACACTCACTAAGCATTAAAGGTGAATGCTTTTATTCCTAAAGATCTAGGGGCGAACCTCACATTTTTGAGGTGGAATTTGAGTGGTATACGGTGCTAGTCATATAATTCCTATCCATGAGAAGTGTGGAAAACTAGAATGGGGGGTTGAATAGTTTAACCGATTAAAACTTCGTTTTAAACTATTTAGATCAACTTATGTCAATCTATTTAAACATGTGTGTTGGATGTTGATAGACAAGCATATATAAATATGTAATGAAAGAATAAGGAGTAAGAAGCACAAAACCACAACGCGAGTATTTATAGTGGTTCGGCTACAAGGACACCTTCCTTGCCCTACTCCACTCCCCGAGTCACCTACTCGAGAGTTTGTAAATACTACATGACACCAACTCCTTATGGCGGAGAAGCCTTCACAAAGTTGCCTACTCTTTATCCGGTACAAGGCTAGATAACGGGTTCTTCCACGAGGTAGAACCAAACCTATTACAACGTCGCCTACCCTTTATCTGGTATTAGGCTAGATACCGAGTTCCATTATAATGGAGGAACTACTACCCAACACTACAACAACAACTAACCCCAAAGGAGATCCACTCCTTATAACAATATCATCAAGGATATCAATATCCTTTGACCCAATACTAATCTATCTTGTACATCGAACACACCATATCGAATGTACACCTTAGGCACCTTTCACTAATGCCTTTGACTCAATATCAAGGCACCCTTCACTAATTCCTTGTGACTTAACTTCTAGGCACCCTTCACTAATGCCTTTAGCCTTGACTTCTAAGAACCCTTCACTAATGCCTTTAGCCTTGACTTCTAAGCACCCTTAACTAGTGCTTTCAATACGGACAGTCGACACCCTTCACTAATGTCTTCGTCTTGACCCTTTAGACATCTTTTACTAATGTCTTCAACACTACACTTCTTATGAGAAAGAAGAGAACTATCAACATGAGAACCTCGGTAGTCTTGATGATAACGAAGCATGGCAACTCATGGACTTGAGCTTGCTCGTCTTCAAAAGATGGTGATCTCGCCTTTAAGAGGAACCTAGAGAATCATACAAAAACAAAACTACATACATAGATCACTTGGATCTGAGGTTAGAGAGTTTATAACTCAAAGGGAAAATATGTGAGAAAGGGGAGAGAAACAATGAAGAAATGGCTCACTATTTATAGAGGAAAAACAGCTACTGTTCCACGGATCCCATGGATCCCTCACTTGAGGGATCCGTCCTGTGTATTACTGGGGATCCGTGGGACGCTCCCTTTTGCCCATGGGTTTTGGGTCATGGGTCATCGGTTATGGATCATGGGAATCTAAGTAGATACAATGTATCTACAAGATGCAATGCATCTAGTCCATGGGTCATGGGTTAAAACCATGGGTCATGGATAATATCCATATATGACTAATGCATGATGTCATGCAACGGGTTATGGGTCATGCTCCATGGGTATGGGTCATGGACTTTGGGTTATACCCAACTACATTCAATGTATTTGGTCAAAGGGTCAAGATACTTAAGTTTCTACTCATTTACATTACCCAATATAATACATACTAGTTATGTATATATTTACCCAATATGTAAACACTAGTTGTTGTACATATGTATTACTAAATCATAAAATCACTTATACTTGTTTTAGTGTTTTATGTGAAAGCGTAAGTGTGTTAGTAAACTATAGGCTCAAACCATTTACGTATTTTATTTTTTTCGTTAAAATGATTTTACGTTTGTTATCAACGAAACATTAGAAGATCGTAAAATATAAATAAACGTTTTTACGGCTTATTTGTATTAACAATCTCCCCCTTTTTGTTGATGACAAAACGTAAAATTATTTTAAGGAAAAACTAAAAATTCGTAAGAGTTTGAATTTGTAGTTTTTACTTTCTTCTCCCCCTTTTTGTCGAAACAAAAAGAGCGTCGAAAAAAACTAACACATTGTTTTAAGAAAAACATGTGAAGTAAAAAGATAATATAAAAAAAAGTAGAGAGCAAGTAACGGGAATATTTCTCGTCCTAACTCCCCCTTGACGAGTCCATCCCTTTGTGAGGGCGTAAAAAAAATCCTAAGCTAGTTCATTTGCAACTAAGTTTGTAAAAGATTTCGTCTATGTGACGAATATGCTCCCCCTTGATGATTGCAACTTTGCAACGGGACGTTATGAAATGTAATCCTAATATTGCAAGTGATTTTGCAATATATTGCTTTGACACAAACCTCCCCCTAGCTTAGTGTGTCAAAGTCTTCATGTGTAAATTGAAAATCTACAAAACAAAGGTTAGAAAGCAAGTATATAATACATAATTTCATGCAAATAAGACTCAAGTTAGTAAAAAACTTGTCTTCTGTTGCACGGATCCCACGGTTCCCTCCTTGGAGGGATCCGTCTAGGCAAAATGAAGGGATCCGTCTGTCTGTAACTAAAATACAACAAAATGTGATGTACCAAAAGATGTTGGCATCAAAATGAGATATGTATTAGAACAATAATCATATACTCAGAACAATATAGCAAATATCATGTAATTTCATTTAATAAAACTAGAGATATGATATACATGACTCTAAACACTAAGAAAATGAACAATACATGACTTTGAATTACTAGACTATCTAAGTCGCACTTGATACTAGGACACATCGTTAGTTACGTTATTTATCAGTTTATTAGTTTAGTTTAGCGTAGTGTAACACCGTGGAGGAAGGACGGGTCTTTACCCACTGTATGCCTGATACACAGTCCGACAGGAGGACGTATATGTTGTAAGTATAAATACCCCTTCCATCCATGGAAGGGGTGGATCTTTTCAATCTAACATTCCATATTTTGTGAACCAAGTCTCTAGCAAGAAACTCCCTCTCATCTCTTTCTCTCTCACTATGGCAAACATGTATTTTCATCATCCAAGACCACCCGAATCATCAACACAATAATATTTCGATCCTACATGATCAATCTATATTCACCCAAGGTTCAATGAATCTTGCAATACTTAGCTTAGTTATACTAGTAACATGTCCCAACTCTTTTAACAATCGCTATGAGTGACAACTATTTCATTTTACGTGGGGGAGAAGGCGTAGCGCTGTGATACGTAATCATACGTATAAGTAAGGCAATCTTAGCTAATAGTTAGACTAAGTTGGCAGTAATAAACGCATATCTTATCAAAGATGACTTCAACGAGTCATAAGCGAGGCATTCAGCTTGGCAGGCAGGCATGTGTCGGTCATAGGGTTAAGTTTTTGTAAGAACGGTTATAGTCTAGGTTTGAAAAATACCCAGTTCTCTATAACCAAGGCTCTGATACCAATCTGTAACACCCCCAAAAATATTTTACAGCAGAAGATCATGTTACTGGGGTATTACTCGATTGATATCACAACACAAAGCATAGAACAACAATTTCCTTAAAGATTTCATTAATTGCGGTAAAACAGTGTTTACAAAAGTTGAGTTATTGCGGAAAATAGCCCATTAACAAAATGTGGTCCCGATATATAAATCAGAGTCGTCTATGACCATGCCATGCAAATGCCCAAGCACCTCCAAAGTCTAGCTATCGCCTTTTTAATACCTGAGATAAACATGCTTAAAAGGTCAACGCAACGGTTGAGTGAATTCATAGGTTTAGTTTAATGTTGAACACAAGAATATGAACATGATAATTATAAACTAACAATATATCATAAAGAAAATCACAGATTATTATGCGCTAACCTCATGCAACCAAGACTCAACTGTATACACCGAATTACCAGTGTACGTAAGTGTGCCCCAAAGGAGGTAATAGCCAATTACCTAAAGAAATTCAAATATGGTGCGCCCCAGTTACTTCTCTATAACTGAAACGGGGTCGTTAATCCCCATAGTACTATTCACGATATCTGCGTTCACTCGCGGTGACTAATGGTTCATGATCAGGGGACTTATGGGTAAATACTTAGGCAATACCAATAATCAAGAGGAGAACATTTTTGAAAAACCTTGTGTTCTAGTTTAGATCATGTATCTCCCTCGCGAGCTTTGTAAAATAAAAGTAAAAGCGAGGCTATGAACTCACCTTGATGATAATGAACACGCACAAATAGATCAAGCACAATGTAGCGGAGGTTCCAAACCGAAACCTAAAAATGATGAGATGGCGAGTCTCAGAATATGATAAACCTTTTCTTCACGACCAAATAATAGAGCATTGAATATTCTTATTCAATAGATCATTGAATTGTCCAATTCAATAGGGTGTGTGCGTGCTTAACGTTTTAAGTTAATTTATGTGCTACATTGTCTTAGTTTGATATTTATCAAAGATCCTCACTTACGCATAAGTGAAATGTTCCCCGTTGTTGGTTTATGAGAATAACGACGTTGTCGAGTATTTAGTGTATTTATATCAAGATGCGTCGATATCGAATAACGATTTCATAAAATTATATTCTTATACTTATATATATATATAAGTTTAGTGAATTATCAACATAATACTTCTTGTTATAGACTTAGATCATCAAAATACTCTTTTTTACGGAGTCGTGATAAGTTTACAAGTTTTCTAAACTTGTTCTCAAATTTGCACTTTTTACCCTCAAGTTACGAAAAGTTTAAGTTTAACCCCTAAACTTTAGAAAATGACACTTTGTACCCAAAAGTATCTCATACTCAAAGTTTTCAGAATTGTCACTTTTAGTCCCTTGTTGAAATTGTTTTGATAAAATACTTTCAAAAGTTAAATTTTACACTTTTAGCCCCAAGTTTCAAGGTTTATATCTTTAACGCTAAAACTTCTATTTCCTTTATGAAATAAGTTTACCATAATTACACTTTACACCCCGGACTTCTCATGCATACGTGAATTGTATAAAAATGACCTCTATCTTTTGAAAACTTACACAACACACCCTATACTTTTCATAATATACATTTTAACCCGAAAACAACATATTTTGCATTCTTAATCCGAAAATACTTTTCGACTAAAGTTAGCTTATCAAACTTTTCAAAAGCTTAGTTCTAGCTTATTATTAGCTTATGAGCTTATTTTTCTTACAATTTGGCCGGGTTGAAACGTGTTGGGTTACGGTTTATACGTTTGGGCCTCGTGGCCCGACTTGGGTATCGTTATTATTTTATAAACGTTTCATATTAGTCGACCTATTTCGGTGCATATACGTGATATATTCATGTGTGATAAGAATAAATGAGCGTCGAAGGAGGAATGGTAAGACTTACAACACTCGAATGAGTGGTGACGAGATCGAAAGAATGAGTAAGTTTTCTATCTCCAGTAAA